>ONZH01001995.1:0-88605 GCA_900303285.1 Rhinella marina
CAAAAATAATTCTTTCATTGTTAGTCTCCCCTTGTAATTCCACCCACACGGATTCTGCATTCACACAATCATCACCCACTATTGTCTCCTTCATACTCACTTTTATACTACGTCTGACATACAGACATACTCCTCCTCCTTTCCTATTCTCCCTATCCCTCCGAAACAGAGTATAACCCTGGAGATTGACAGCCCAGTCATGCGAAGAGTCCACCCATGTCTCAGCAAATCCAACTATATAAATTTCCTCCTCCAGTACCACGACCTCAAGCTCAGCCATTTTGCCTGCTAGACTTCTGGCATTTGTGAACATACACTTTAAATTACCATGTGTTTTTGTACATTTAGGTTTAGAAATGTAATTTATTGATGTTTTCTGACTAGACATGTTTTTTCTGCTGATTTGTAACACATGGATCTCCTTATCCACTGCTGTTATCCTCCCCCCGTGGTCCACTTCTCCACCCACCACTCTGTTCTGACCACTCTCTAACCTATCTACCACTGCATGCTTTGCTTTATTTTCTGCTTGTCCCCCCCCAACATCCCTAGTTTAAAAACTCAGCCACCCCCTCTAGGATTCTCTCCCCCAGCACAGCAGCCCCTCTTCCATTCAGGTGCAATTTATCTACAGAATACAATTTGTACCCCAATGAAAAATCAGCCCAGTGCTCTAAGAACCCGAACCCTTCTCCCTTACACCAAGACTTGAGCCATGCATTCAACTCCCTCAGCTCCCGCTGTCTGTCCTGCGATGCGCATGGCACAGGCAGTATTCCTGAGAATAAACCTTGGAGTTCCATCCCTTCAGCTTGGCTCCTAGTTCTCTATAATTATTCTTAACAGACCTCCACCTACCATTTATTCTGTTGTTGGTTCCCACATGGACCACGACAGCTGGGTCATCCTCAGCCCCTCCCAGTAATTTGTCCACCCGTCCCACCACATGCCGAACCCTGGCACCAGGGAGACAGCAAACCATTCGGTTGAGGCGGTCTTGGCGACAAATTATTCTATCCGTCTTCCTGATTATGGAATCCCCTACCACTACTAGCTGTCTCGGCCTGCCTGCTTTACCATCCCCCCCACTACTAGATGGACTGTTCCCCAGCTGTTAGGGAGACCAGTATCCACTAGGGTTGCCATTTCTGAGACTGACACCCTCGCATCATCACCTAACTTGGCAATTTTGCTTGGGTGCACAGAATAACCCCTACAATAAATATAAAGTGCCAACACACAATATGCGCTTAAAATAAATTTTATTAGTCATAACAAGATAAAACGTGGTATAAAAACCATATCACTAAAGTACTAATGTAGCGGCGGAAGTAGCATAAATAAACGGACAGACTGGTATCCAAATAACCACAAGTAAATATCTGTAATGTTCTTACACAACCACTCTCAGGAAATATAAACAATAAAGTGCTTAGTGCATACAAGAACCAATGAGAATGGTGTGATACACTCTGTTCAAAATGCAAAAAAACTATGCATCACAGGCCAGACATATAAACAATGTTCACAATAATAAAAGGCATAATACCGACCAGTTGATCCGTAACCCCAACGTACGTTTCGCACTCTGGCTTCCTCAGGGAGTATGATGTTCAACTACATTGTGTCCTATTTATACCCATACCAATTAGTACATACTTTGTTTCACATGTCCCACAGCGATATATGCGTTCCACGGTGGAACGCATCACGTCACTTCCTGTCTCGTCGAGTCCCGTTCAAATGGTATTTTACTGATCAGGAAATTCACATCAATACTGACTAGTGCCACTTGCATGCTGAAAGAATACCTCTGAACCATCCCAAAGAAGTAAAAAATCATAATAGCAAGGGGGTAAACATACTTCTAAGTGTCCAGCATCACTGCGCCCGAGCTCTCGCGAGAGGCGGAGTGACGCGGAACCACGTGACCGCCGCTGCGTTTCACAATGGAGCGCAGACGGCGGAAAAGCCGGCCGGCTTCTCATCCCCATGGCATGAATGAACTCCAAACTACTCATTGTGAACCTATCGTAACTTAGACCACAAACCTCAATAAGCAGAACCCCCAATGCTAATAAACACTATCAATATAAATGTAAATGTGATGTGATTTAAATGAGAAAAAAAAAAAAAGTGTGAATGAAAACCTAAAATGATGTGAAAGAATATAAAAATGTATGTGTAAGTGTGAAAAAGAACGGAAGGGTAATGAAAAAATGAGAAAAAAATGTGTTAATGTGTATGACCCCTAATAGAGGAATAACAAAATAGGACGGTATCCATATATATAAATACCCGTCCAAAAAAGGACATGCATAATTGCACGTATGTGCATATGCAAATGTGCAAGTGAAGTAACCATATCTCGTACATAGAAATAGGATTGAAAAATAAATATATGAGAGATGTTAGAAATGTGAGTGTAAAAAGAAAGAAAGAAATATGAAAGATAGTAAAGTGTGTGAACCAACACACCAATAAACCTCCTTGATCAAAATGTGCATTATAAATGCAAAGACAAAGTGTAGTGCAAAAAAAAAATAAATAAATAAATAAATAAATAAATAACATAAGTAACATATCAAATAGCTATGTAAGCAAGGATTGCCAGAGTCTCTGAAGACATGAAAAGACTATGGGATCAAAATATACTAGCACAGTCCAACAACACCCTCAGATCCCATGTGGCACTCTCAGCTGCATCATATAATAAGATGTCACATCGAGATATCACGTGGACTTCTAGGTTCCATTTCAGCATCCCAATCCCGAATTTCCACTGGAGAGACTAAAGAGACTAAACGAGAAGAAAAGGAGTGAAAAATTGGCACACAAATGAGACAAAGATACCTAAAAACCATTAAAAAGATTTTTAAAAGACCTGGTACACCACAGAACCAACCTATGGTGTATCAGAAACATGAGGAACATCAAAGACAAGAATATACGCCTAGAATTGTGTAAGGGATGGATTTATGAAATGGACGAAAATTAATATAACCCCTCTAGAGAAAAGGAGCAAAGCTAAGGTTCTCATTTAGACCTTTAGGTACTACCGTATCTAACAAAAAGATCCATTTAGACTCGCGCTGGGCAAGGACCTTTTTCCACTCCCCTCCCCGATCACCAATCAAAACGCGATCAATTCCCCTTACCTCCAATAGAGTGCCATCACAATTGTGGTGGCTCTTGAAATGACGGGGAAGAGTTTTCAATTTGGAGAGATCTCTTTCTTCTGCTGCGGCAGCAATTCCCAACACGTGTTCACGTGTTCGTCTCCGCAGTTCACGCGAGGTCAGGCCCACATAGAGAAGATTACATGGGCACGATGCCACATAAATGACTCCGATCGTTGAACACGTGATCGTGTGTGTAATCTTGAATTCCCTTTTTCCAGAACCATCCTTAAACATCTCGGTCCGCAAGATATTGGGGCATGCCACACATCTGCCACATGGGCGGCATCCCCATTTGGGACCCTTGGAGCCAAATGCATGTAAGTGGCTCTTGCCTCGGTGATGGCTGTGTACCAACATATCGCGTAAATTACGTTCTCTCCTAAAAGTCACGGACGGATTGGTTGGCAAATACTGTCTCAGAACTGGATCAATCCTTAAAACATTCCAGTGTTTAAGGAGAATCTTCCTCAATTCCTTGTGGCCAGAGTTAAATGAAGTAATGAACCTCAACATTTGTTCGGTATCTACCTTGTTAGAGGGAGGTCGTTGCAATATGTGTTTTCTTTTAGCGTCTTTTGCTCGAAGATAACTTCTCCTTAAATCAACATCACGGTAGCCTCGTGCCTTAAATCGCTGAGAGAGTTCCATGGCACGTGCTTCAAAGACCTCATCACGAGAGCAAATCCGCCTCAATCTAAGGAATTGACCGATCGGAATACCACGTATTAATGGCTGTGGATGCGAAGATGTTGCATGAAGAAGACTATTGACCGCTGTAGGTTTACGGAATATATCCGTATGGATGAAACCAGCATCATCAACCTGCAATAAAAGGTCAAGGAAGTCCATATTATTTTTGCCCACCTTGTAAGTCAACTTAATGTTGAGATCATTTTGATTGAGCCCCTCCATGAAGACATCCAACTCCAACCTTGAACCCTGCCAAATGATTAGGACATCCTTATTCCTGAGAATAAACCTTGGAGTTCCATCCCTTCAGCTTGGCTCCTAGTTCTCTATAATTATTCTTAACAGACCTCCACCTACCATTTATTCTGTTGTTGGTTCCCACATGGACCACGACAGCTGGGTCATCCTCAGCCCCTCCCAGTAATTTGTCCACCCGTCCCACCACATGCCGAACCCTGGCACCAGGGAGACAGCAAACCATTCGGTTGAGGCGGTCTTGGCGACAAATTATTCTATCCGTCTTCCTGATTATGGAATCCCCTACCACTACTAGCTGTCTCGGCCTGCCTGCTTTACCATCCCCCCCACTACTAGATGGACTGTTCCCCAGCTGTTAGGGAGACCAGTATCCACTAGGGTTGCCATTTCTGAGACTGACACCCTCGCATCATCACCTAACTTGGCAATTTTGCTTGGGTGCACAGAAGCAGGACTGGCCTTCCTTTTCCTAGACCCCTTGCCACTGCCTCTATTTGGGTTAACCCAACTCCTTACATGGGCCTCCTGATTTTTCTCTCCACCCTCCATAACAGACCCCATAACTGCCTGCCCCTCTCAAGATCTCTTGTTTCCCTCAGTGTTGCAATATGCTTCTCCAGATCTCTAATGTGAGCATAGATTTCCACTGGTCTAATGTCCATTCCTTGTGTTCTTTAGCCCAAACAAGTCTCTTCTGCTTGTTGCCTGTCCTTAGCAGTGGTTTCCTAGCAGCTATTTTTGCTGCACACAGTCTCCTCTAAACAGTTGTTGTAGAGATGTGTCTGCTGCTAGAACTCTGTGTGGCATTGACCTGGTCTCTAATCTGAGCTGCTGTTAACCTGTGATTTCTGAGGCTGGTGACTCGAATGAATTTCTCCTCCGCAGCAGAGGTGACTCTTGGTCTTCCTTTCCTGGGGAGGTCCTCATGTGAGCCAGTTTTTTTGTAGCGCTTGATGGTTTTTGCGACTGCACTTGGGGACACTTTCAAAGTTTTCCCAATTTTTCGGACTGACTGACCTTCATTTCTTAAAGTAATGATAACCACTTTTTCTTTACTTAGCTGCTTTTTTCTTGCCATAATACAAATTCTAACAGTCTATCCAGTAGGACTATCAGCTGTCTATCCACCTGACTTCTGCCCAACACAACTCATGGTCCCAACCCCATTTATAAGGCAAGAAATCCCACTTATCAAACCTGACAGGGCACACCTGTGAAGTGAAAACCATTTCAGGTGACTACCTCTTGAAGCTCATCAAGAGAATGCCAAGAGTGTGCAAATCAGTAATCAAAGCAAAAGGTGGCTACTTTGAAGAACCTAGAATATAAGACATATTTTCAGCTGTTTCACACTTTTTTGTTAAGTATATAATTCCACATGTGTTAATTCATAGTTTTGATGCCTTCAGTGTGAATCTACAATTTTCATAGTCATGAAAATACAGAAACCTCTTTGAATGAGAAGGTGTGTCCAAACTTTTGGTCTGTACTGTATATTGACTCAAATTTATGACTGTCATGAAGTACAATGTGTCACGAGAAAACAATCTCAGAATGGCTTGGATAAGTAAAAGTGTTCCAAAGTTATTACCACATAGAGTGATACATGTCATATTTTCAAAAATAAGCCTGGTCACGAAGGTGCAAAATGGCCCGGTCATTATGGGGTTAACCAGAAAGTGCTAGAAAATCATAGGGAGCAACCAATCATGTGTCCAGGCCATGTTCTACAAGATTATAGAACTGGCTGTTAATCATTTAAAAAGCTGGAGTGTGAGACCCACAGGAGGATGGGAGTTGAACAGGATGGGTGGGGAACTGAACAGGATGGAGGGACTGGACGGCAAATAAGGAGAAGAGAGACAAGGAAGAAGAGGAGAGGCAGAAGATACAAGAAAACACAGATGAAGATAGAAGTGCCAGAGAAACTCAGAGGGGCCAAAGGAAAGATTTGAGAGACCCAAAAAGACTTATGTATGGTAACTCTATGCTCTAAGGATTAAGGGATTTGTTGTGTAGTTACCAAATACAGTAGTTTGGGAGTAACTTTATATTGAAATTTTGCAGTTTAAGCTATTGTAACTTTTATTGTGTAAAAGTCTCTGTTTGTAATATTTCTTTGTTGTTCGATTTTACTTCCATATTTTACTCATTGATAATAATAATTGTAATAACAATATTTCCACACTGTACAATATACAGATTTTAGAATTTCACTCTTGTGTCTCATTTATTACACCCAACTTAAAGAATCAGACCCAGCAAGTACAATATACAGTACAGACCAAAAGTTTGGACACACCTTCTCATTCAAAGAGTTTTCTGTATTTTCATGACTATGACTATTCACACTGAGTACATGAAAACTATGAATTAACACATGTGGAATTATATACCGTATTTTTCGCTTTATAAGACGCACCTGATGATAAGACGCACCTAGGTTTTTGAGGAGGAAGATAAGAAAAAAATACTTTGAACCAAATTATGTGCTTTTGGTGGGTTTTGAACTAATGGGGGTCTGTAGATGACACACTGTTATGGGGGATCTGTGGATGACACTGTTATGGGGGATCTGTGGATGACACTGTTATGGGGGATCTGTGGATGACACTGTTATGGGGGATCTGTGGATGACACTGTTATGGGGGATCAGTGGATGACACTGTTATGGGGGATCTGTGGATGACACTGTTATGGGGGATCTGTGGATGACACTGTTATGGGGGATCTGTGGATGACACTGTTATGGGGGGTCTGTGGAGGACACTGTTATGGGGGGTCTGTGGAGGACACTCTTATGGGGGATCTGTGGAGGACACTGTTATGGGGGATCTGTGGAGGACACTGTTATGGCGGCATCTGTGGATGACGCACTGCTATAGGGGGGGTCTGTGGATGACGCACTGCTATGGGGGGGGTCTGTGGATGACGCACTGCTATAGGGGGGGTCTGTGGATGACGCACTGTTATAGGGGGTCTGTGGATGAAGCACTGTTATAGGGGATCATTGAATGATGTATTGTTATGGCGAATTTGTGGATGATGCACTGTTATGAGACTATAACCCCCGTCATCCTAAAGAATTCAGCCATGAACTGCAGTACATTGGTGTATTGTTAAGGATGAGGAGGGTTATAGTCACATGAAATATAAACACTGTCCAGGGACTGTACCATTATTGGCCTGTGTTTATGTTAAATATGACTATAACCTCCCTCATTCATAGGAATGCACCCATGTACTGCAGAGTAGACCGGCCCATAAGCTATCACTCACCTTCAGGTGACAGGCCAGGAAATAGCACAGGGAGACAGAGGGCCAGTAAAACTCTGTCTATTTGTCTCTCACAGCAGGAGCGCTCTGTAACGGCGGCGCTCATGGTACGGCAGTGGGAGGGAGTAAGCTGATTGGTGGAGGCAGGGAGCAGCAGTAACTCCCGCCGGCGCACACCTCCAATCAGCGTTACATATATGCGAGCGGCAATGCAGAGGAGAAGAACTGCTCTCCTCTCTTCTCCTCCTCCTCTGGTATGGCGCGGACCCGGCAGTCAGATCTGTGGTAAGGACGTGCCGGGTGGCAGAATTCAGCATCACTGTATGATTAACTACTGCCGCTGCTCGCCCCACACTTAAGTAAGCCCGCTCAGGAGCAGGCTCCTGCTGTCCTGCAATAGGGCCGGCCATCTTGATTTGAGGCACATTCGATTTATAAGACGCAGTGACTTTTTTCCCCCACTTTGGGGGGAAAAAAGTGCGTCTTATAAAGCGAAAAATACAAAAAGTGTGAAACAACTGAAAATATGTCTTATATTCTAGGTTCTTCAAAGTAGCCACTTTTTGCATTGATTACTGCTTTGCACACTCTTGGCATTCTTTTGATGAGCTTCAAGAGGTAGTCACCTGAAATGGTTTTCACTTCACAGGTGTGCCCTGTCAGGTTTAATAAGTGGGATTTCTTGCCTTATAAATGGGGTTGGGACCATGAGTTGTGTTGGGCAGAAGTCAGGTGGATACACAGCTAATAGTCCTACTGAATAGACTGTTAGAATTTGTATTATGGCAAGAAAAAAGCAGCTAAGTAAAGAAAAACGAGTGACCATCATTAATTTAAGAAATGAAGGTCAGTCAGTCCGAAAATTGGGAAAACTTTGAAAGTGTCCCCAAGTGCAGTCGCAAAAACCATCAAGCGCTACAAAGAAACTGTCTGACATGAGGACCTCCCCAGAAAAGGAAGACCAAGAGTTACCTCTGCTGCGGAGGATAAGTTCATCCGAGTCACCAGCCTCAGAAATCGCAGGTTAACAGCAGCTCAGATTAGAGACCAGGTTAATGCCACACAGAGTTCTAGCAGCAGACACATCTCTACAACAACTGTTAAGAGGAGACTGTGTGCAGCAGGCCTTCATGGTAAAATAGCTGTTAGGAAACCACTGCTAAGGACAGGCAACAAGCAGAAGAGACTTGTTTGGACTAAAGAACACAAGGAATGGACATTAGACCAGTGGAAATCTGTGCTTTGGTCTGATGAGTCCAAATTTGAGATCTTTGGTTCCAACCACCGTGTCTTTGTGCGACGCAGAAAAGGTGAACGGATGGACTCTACATGCCTGGTTCCCACCGTGAAGCATGGAGGAGGAGGTGTGATGGTGTGGGGGTGCTTTGCTGGTGACACTGTTGGAGATTTATTCAAAATTGAAGGCATACTGAACCAGCATGGCTACCACAGCATCTTGCAGCGGCATTTTATTCCATCCGGTTTGCGTTTAGTTGGACCATCATTTATTTATCAACAGAACAGTGACCCCAAACAAACCTCCAGGCTATTTGACCAAGAAGGAGAGTGATGGGGTGCTACGCCAGATGACCTGGCCTCCACAGTCACCAGACCTGAACCCAATTGAGATGGTTTGGAGTGAGCTGGACCGCAGAGTGAAGGCAAAAGGGCTGACAAGTGCTAAGCATCTCTGGGAACTCCTTCAAGACTGTTGGAATACCATTTCAGGTGACTACCTCTTGAAGCTCATCAAGAGAATGCCAAGAGTGTGCAAAGCAATAACAAAGCAAAAGGTGGCTACTTTGAAGAACCTAGAATATAAGACATATTTTCAGTTGTTTCACACTTTTTTGTTAAGTATATAATTCCACATGTGTTAATTCATAGTTTTGATGCCTTCAGTGTGAATCTACAATTTTCATAGTCATGAAAATACAGAAAACTCTTTGAATGAGAAGGTGTGTCCAAACTTTTGGTCTGTACAGTGCATATATATATATATATATATATATATATATATATATATATACACAGTGCCTTGCGAAAGTATTCGGCCCCCTGGAACTTTTCAACCTTTTGCCACATTTCAGGCTTCAAACAAGAAGATATAACATTTTAAATTTTTGGTGAAGAATCAACAACAAGTGGGTCACAATTGTGAAGTGGAAGGAATTTTATTGGATCATTTAAATTTTTTTTGTAATACTATGTAATGTAATGTAATACTAAAACTGAAAAGTGGGGCGTGCAAAATTATTCGGCCCCCTTGCATTAATACTTTGTTGCGCCACCTCTTGCTGCGATTACAGCTGCAAGTCGCTTGGGGTATGTTTCTATCAGTTTTGCACATCTAGAGACTGAAATTCTTGCCCATTCTTCCTTGCAAAACAGCTCGGGATCTTTGAGGTTGGATGGAGAGCCAGCAGTTTTCAGCTCTTTCCACATATTCTTAATTTGATTCAGGTCTGGACTTTGACTTGGCCATTCCAAGACCTGGATACATTTATGTTTGAACCATTACATTGTAGATTTTGGTTTATGTTTGGGATCATTGTCTTGTTGGAAGATAAATCTCCTTCCTAGTCTCAGGACTTTTGCAGACTCCAACAGGTTTTCATCCAGAATGGTCCTGTATTTGGCTCTATCCTTCTTCCCATCAATTTTAACCATCTTCCCTGTCCCTGCTGATGAAAAGCAGGCCCAAACCATGATGCTGCCACCACCATGTTTGACAGTGGGGATGGTGTCTTCAGGGTGATGAGCTGTGTTGCTTTTAAGCCAAACATATCATTTTGCATTGTTTCCAAAAAGTTGGATTTTGGTTTCATCTGACCAGAGCACCTTCTTCCACATGTTTGGTGTGTCTCCCAGGTAGCTTGTGGCAAACTGTAAACGATACTTTTTATGGATATCGTTGAGAAATGTCTTTCTTCTTGTCACTCTTCCATAAAGGCCAGATTTGTGAAGTGTTCGACTGATTGTTGTCCTATGGACAGGCTCTCCCACCTCAGCTGTAGATCTCTACAGTTAATTCAGAGTGATCATGGGCCTCTTGGCTGCATCTCTGATCAGTGTTCTCCTTGTTTGAGATGAAAGTTTAGAGGGACGGCCGGGTCTTGGTAGATTTGCAGTGGTCTGATACGCCTTGCATTTCAATATAATCGCTTGCACAGTGCTGCTTGGGATGTTTAAAGCTTGGGAAATCTTTTGGTATCCAAATCCGGCTTTAAACTTCTCCACAACAGTATCACGGACCTGCCTGGTGTGTTCCTTGGTCTTCATGATGCTCTCTGTGCTTTAAACAGAACCCTGAGACTATCACAGAGCAGGTGCATTTATACGGAGACTTGATTACACACAGTTGGATTCTATTTATCTTCATCAGTCATTTAGGACAACATTGGATCATTCAGAGATCCTCAATGAACTTCTGGAGTGAGTTTTCAGAACTGAAAGTAAATGGGCTGAATAATTTTGCACGCTCAACTTTTCAGTTTTATTATTACAAAAAAAGTTTAAATGATCCAATAAATTTTGTTCCACTTCACAATTGTGACCCACTTGTTGTTGATTCTTCACCAAAAATTTAAAATGTTATATCTTTTTGTTTGAAGCCTGAAATGTGGCAAAAGGTTGAAAAGTTCCAAGGGGCCGAATACTTTCGCAAGGCACTGTATATATATTAGTTTCTTACACAAGGTATATAGGTTTAGAAAATAAAATTAGAAACTGGACTATATACACATTGAAGGACGACGTTCAGAGAGTTGTGGTCAATGATTCGTATTCTGAGTGGTCCCCGGTTATAAATGGTGTACCCCAAAATTCAGTGAGTGATGAGTGATGAGTAATGATTAATTATTAATTATGTATTAATAATATCCTGGATGGATTAATAGCACCATTTCTATTTTTTTACTGTGTACAGTTCTGGGCTCCTGTGAACAAAGCAGACATAGCAGAGCTGGAGAGGGTTCAGAGGAGGGCAACTAAAGTAATAACTATGTATAAATATATCAGGGGTCAGTACAGAGATCTCTCCCATGATCTATTTATCCCCAGGACTGTTACTGTGATGAGAGGACATCCTCTGCGCCTGGAGGAAAGAAGGTTTGTACACAAATATAGAAGATGATTCTTTACGGTAAGACCAGTGAGACTATGGAACTCTCTGCCTGAGGATGTGGTGATGGTAAGTTCACTAAAAGAGTTCAAGAGGGGCCTGGATGTATTTATGGAGGGTAATAATATTACAGGTTATAGTTACTAGAGATGGGTTGTTGATCCAGGGAGTTATTCTGATTGCCTGATTGGTGTCGGGAAGGAATTTTTTCCCTTAAATTGGGGAAAATTGGCTTCTAACTTGCCTTCTTCTGGATCAACTTGTAGGAAAACAGGCTGAACTGGATGGACAAATTTATTTTTTCAACCTTATAAACTATGTTACTATGTTACCAAGTCATGTTGTAATGTGCAGACTATGGAAAATGTCCATAAACTACAATTTGACTTGGACACTCTACTTGGCAAATGAGGTTCAATGTTGATAAATGGATTGATGCACACTGCACTGTCTCCTATGGATGTCTTCAGCTTCAGATTACAGTCCCTTCACTATCACTGCAGTGTCCCTGCAGTTTCCCTATGCTCTCCCTACAGTGTCTGAAAACTATCCATGCAATCTCCCTACACCATCCATGCACTGTTCCTGGACTCGCCCTGTCCAATATTCTAAAATTGAAGGCTTCTTGAACACTGTCCCTAGCACTTGTCACATCTCTCACAGTGAAATGGCAGAGACCACATGCGATGAGGCTGTTATAGGGCTGTGACATCACAGGGGCTGTCTTGCTGCAGATTGGCTGTCTGCACAGTATTATGAGAGATCTCGCGTTGCTGGGCTTCTTACTTTCACTTTGTTGCAAGTGTAGCCACCATTTTAGTAAAAAAAACTATTCATTACCACAAAGCGAGATGAAATTCGGATTCCTTGCCAATCAAATTTGTACTAATCTTTGGACTGAATTCCACTTTGGATGCTTTGCTTTGCTTAACACTAGTAACAGGCAAAATGGACTTCATGTGTAAAAGAACAAGTTATCCAAAAGACTTAGAGGTGAGCAAAGTTAGTGCAACAAGATAAAAATCATTAGGAGTTGAAGCATTAGAAATCTTAGGCACTGGCATAATAGTAGCAGTCTTAAAACTAATTTGAATAACATCTAGGGCCAACAATGAATTAAAAATATCAGTGAAGACCCCAGCCAGCTGCTTGGCACAAATTCTCAACAAACGGCCAGGCATACCATCAGGACAAGCTGCCTTACATACATTCACCCTACTTAACACATTACAAACATCCTCAGTAGAGAATTGAAGTGGCTGCTTGTCAGGTACAAAATCTATCCCAGAAGAGACCATTCCATTGCTCGGCTCAAAACGAGAGAAAAAATAATTTGGCTTGTCAGGCAAAGAGATATGATTAATGCTTGGCATAGAATTTGATGGTTTAAAGTTTAGTAATTGACTGAATGCCCTGTCACATGCTCCGGGGGTTGGAGTAATTAAAATGCTCTTCAATCCCTGTTTATGTTGAGGGTCTTAGTTTTGACGGAAGATTAAAAAATTTAAGTTTATTCAGTGTTGAGAAGAGACATCTAAGGATTAACCATATATGTGTGTAAACGTATATATGGCCTGTACAAAAATATGATGAAAAGCTATTCCATGAAAAATCTTTCGAAAGACAAGGAAGAAAAAGTTTAGTCTCCAGAGATGACAAGTCTTCTTAACGAATATCTGCAAATCAGTGGAATAGTCACCTCAGGAGGTGGTCACAGCAGTGGTAAATGATGGATTCAAAAAAGGCTTGTTCTGCTACATTTGAGTATGCTCCCATTGACTTCAATGGGAGTTACGGAAACAACAGAGTTGAAAAATAAATAAGTATAACATAAAAACTTTTATTTACTGATAAACTCCCTTTAAAAAATACAGTGACTTCACAACTCTAGTGATCACATTTAAAACATACTTAATAAGAAAAATCATTAATTGAGATTTCTGATCACAATATCAGCAGGAATTAATGTGTGGATGATGGATCAGCTCTGGCATGAAGAGGGCACCAAAATGTTAACTGAACTGAACTCCCTATAGCCTAAAACGGGGTTCAGACTTGATGCTAAATATCTGTGTATTACATATCAGCATAGGAAGCAAGTATGCAGATGTTTCTCAGCTTATACCTTCCATCTCTATATATTTACCAGGCTCACTAGCCACGTATAAAAAAGTGCACCCGCCAGATCAGATACTGAATGATCTTTGGACATCTGCGTCCTTTCTGCATCATTAAATATGTTTATCTCTCTCTCTACTGAGCTGTCATTCATAGAAAAGATTATTGCCTTTGGCTTTGTCACTTTTTCATCTCTCACTCCATTTCATGTCCAGGACTCTCTTGAGATCTCTTCTCTTAGATGATTGTGCTGGATTTTTTTCAGTTTTATGGGCATACTAACCTGCAGTATCTAAGTTTTCCAAGGTCTTTGTTCAAACCATTCTTGCCTATTTTATTGCTTTTGTCTAACTTTGTGTTACAACCTCTCACTTGGTGCATAAAGTTCACTCTTTTTGCTTTGTTGATGAAGTAAGAGTCGGGGATGGGAAGCAATGGGGACTATAGCCTGAGTGATGGGATAGAACAACTTTGAAAAATTGAGTGGGTTTCTTTCTTTACTAAATTTTTTTACCACTCTTAATTTTTTAGGGGTTGGGCAGCATATTATCAATAGATCCTAATAGGTGCGTTATGAAGGAACTCTTAAGAAGATGTCCTTAGTAGGACATGTTTGGCTTAAAAGTCAGCTCCAGATTGAACCTCTCATAACTGAGTTTGAGGATTTTCTTGTTAGTTGGCTATTTCAACCCTATTATTGGTAAGTGATGTTTCAATAAGTCTAAATCAGAAATCAGGAACTACAGAATGTATTGTACCTGCAGAATATATTGTGGAGGAGTGGAGTGTTCTTTAAATGGTCTGCCTGAATCAGCATTATCCAGGAATGCCCAATGCAAGACAATAGAGATGTGGCCAGAACCGGCAAAGCCATGGTTGTCAGAAGGGTTTTGTCATTGGTTTGGAGTAAGTAACACTGCCATGATATCAGTAGTGATGCCTCCTGCTTATTATCTACATTCAGTGTGACAGGTAATTCTCAGTATTTATTGTGTTTTATGATTTTCAATTACCAGTAACCGACTAATAGAATGTGAACTATAATGACAATGTCTTGGCCCTGTATATGTAGACAAACAGTCCAATTTCTCAGCCACTTTCCCTATCTGAGCCTGTTTTCCCCTCCTCAGTCTAAACAGAGATCAGCAAATTTCCTATTTTCTTTTCCTTTAGCGTACACAGTTCACTACTTCTCACTTTCCTATCATTGTGACAGCATACTGTGAAAGCCTCTCAGTTATTTTTTGAGTACACGCGGCTATTATGACATTTAAAAAATACAGTGTGCTTGCCCTTCTGTACAACATATCAAAACATCAACATTTTACAGAAAGGTTTTAGCAAACTTTAAAGTTATTTTTTTCTATCAGTATAATAAATAGCTATTACAAAATATTTTGGCGAGCTAAGCCTACATTTCCATTCTGAGAAATTTCTCAGGTGAATATCACCTGCTGCTTTCTAGCTAGCAGAAAGGGCATATTAAAACTGTATTGAAATGCATTTCTCTATATCTACTTGAGATGGGGTAAATCTAGACGATTTGTGGTGGTTTAGTATTCAGTATATGAGGTATAAGCAGACTAAACTCCATCCCCTGGTCCAACAGTTTTCAGCTGTCACAGATTTGTGCAGAGGGTGTGCAGAGAGGAGCATGGGAGCAGTAGTGGTCATGGTACTCACGGTGCTGGATCCTCCTCCTTCCCAGGGCTGGCACAGTGATGAGGGGTATACCTGTTGTATTTTCCTCAGGGATTACTCTGTGTTGAGTCTTCTGGCTGATGGAGGATGGGGTGCCCATGATGGTAAAAAATGCAGAATGATAGAACGGAGATCAAAGTGAAGTTGAATGAGGTAAATAACTTGAGCGTTAAGATGTAAAACACGCTAATTATGAAGGCATAATGTCTCAGTAAAACAGTTCCAACAAAGTTCTGTCTGAAGAACAGGCTATCTACAGAGTTCTCTGAGATGCAATTCTTTGAATAGCATTTTCTCCCAATTTCTCGGCAATTCCTGAGTTACAGATTTCACAGGCAGAAATGCAAGCTGCAAAAACACTGCTAAGCAAGCTGTAAGCGGATACATATGCTGGCAAATGTTATGGGGCTCTTTTTTCGGTTGTCCCCAAGGGAAAATATTCTTATTTCTAGCTGACCAATTCCCTAACTCCTCTAGACAGGAAGAAGGCCATAATTAGCCAGTTCAGCTCTGCCTTCATTCTAGAGGCAGACTGGGAACTTAAAGTGGCCCTGGTGAATAAAAGTGGTCCCAAGTTGTAGGCGAGTCCAAATTGACAGAAGCATGGCAACACAAGTAGACAAAGCCAACAGAAGTAGGGCGAACCTGCTATACTGTGCAGCATAAAATACTACCAAAGACCATACTGAGGACGGTGATAGATGAGGGCACCTGCGGCTGCTGGGCAGGTGCATAAGTACCTGATGCTCCTAGCTTTAATCAATGCTGAGAGCATCAGATCCTTATGTACCCAGCCATAATCAACACTTCTGACTCGTGGTATGGATCACTGTCTATTTGACCAAGGGAATTATAGACATATAATACAATGGGCTGGGTTGTCCTTACAAAAATTATTGTAAAACTTAACTTTTACTTAGATTATTAAAAAATGCAAATCAACAAAAAAAGTACTCAAGGTCATAGATATTTTAGGGATAAGTAGAGTTTGAGGTAATTGCAGCTATGTAGGGTCAGATAAAGCTCTTAAATTTCAGTGGCGGTTTGTGAACTCAGAAGCCATTTGTTCACTCTTTTCAGGGTGGTTTCTCTGACGACAGCCATTGAGCTGCTCCCCTTGAGAAGAGTAGTATCAGTAGGGACAGAGTACCCAGGCAAGCGGCCACTTGGACTGCTTCTGAGTTCTCAAACTGCCACTGAATTTTATGAGCTTTATCTGACCCTACCTAGCCGCAATTACCTCGACCTCTACGTAACCCTAAAATATCTGTGACCTTGAGCACTTTTTTTGATGATTTGCATTTTTTTAAATCTAAGTAAAAGTTAAGTTACAATAATTGTTGTAAGGAGAACCCATTGTACAGCAGCTGTGCTTGGTATCGTGCTCAGCCCCATTCACTTGAACGTGACCGAAGAACATGAAGTCACTGGCCTAGGAAAAGCTGAGAGAAGGCTTCTGCGCTCACGGGAGTGCCAGTGCCTTCTCAAACAGCTGATCGGCAGGGCTACCGGGTGTCGGACCCCAACTGATCAGTAGTTAACCCGGAAAACCCCTTTAAGGCTTGTAACCACAATCAATCTTATACATCTATATTATCTAGACATTGTAATGCACTTTTAGTTGATTAATTCATGTATGGAGTAGTTATTTGGTCACTATATGCTGCTATTATTTGAACATTAGATGGTGAAGATTACATTTTATGACACTGCTACTTAGGCACTGTGCAGTATATTATTTTTGCAGTACAACCTAAGTCACTGTTACTTGGGCTCTATGTATGGCACATAAAATAAGGCACTGTTGTACACTATATGACACCATATAGTCGCAATAAAATATACTGTACAAGGCACCATTCAACATAAGTTTAGCCATGATGGTGGTGGACAAGCCTTGTAAGAAGGCTAACAGGGGCAATACTGCACTTTGAATGGATCCTATTTCATATGGAAGAAAGGATTATTATAGGATTCTTTTGAAAACCAGCAGGAAGCCAGAGCTGTTGTTCCATAGCTCTGAAATTAAGGAACTAAATAATGGACGACTCCACTGAAAATGGTTTTTCAAACTGTTGCCAATGATAGCCTATTGGGTGATAGTAATCTTGTTCAATGAGAGTTTCTTTAACTAACATCAGTGTTAGAAGTTATAGGAATGGTACTGTGCAAAAAGCACTGAGGGAGCATCTGGAGGATTATATCATGCTCTGAGGATTTTTAAAATGTTGCTTTGCTATAAAGGAAAGTGTGGCATTGTCTGCATGACACGAGGATGAAACACTTAAATAAATCAGTCTTTCTTCTGGCTCAGAGTTGCTGCAAAGTTCAGTTTAACTTTCATGTTGTTTCAAAAGAGAAAGGATATCTGAATCAATAAAACATCTTAGGACAAAAAAAAGGAATTTCTCCGATATACACAGATCAATAGAATAAGTAGAAGCTGCTAATAGCTGCCCCAGGCTCCTATACTGCCGCTCTGAGAATCAGGCTAGGGAAGCTAATTAATGAACCTCATTATTCTCTTTTGATTAATATTTTTCCCCTAGAAGTCTCTGAACTGTTTCAAGTCATGTTTCACCATGTTCAGGACTTTTTAGTATGGGAACGTAAATCATTTTAACCCGTTCTTTCTTCTAGCCATCGGGATCTGATGTAACAGGTATATCTACCATGGCTTAATAGCAATGGCAGATTGATATCGGAATCATAGATCACAACTATGACCCTTTACCAGCGGTTTTTCAGATAAAACCTCCAGGCATTCGCAAGTGAGACATAACTATAAAAATAGTAATATTCTCATGTAAAACAATACAGAGTATGACCTGGAGGGCTAGTAAAATTTACCATCTAGAACAAGACTAGAAAATGTATAAGAAATTTATATTGGCTGTATATGATGCATTGGCACAGAGGAACAGTGCACACCTTTATATTTGATCCACCAACCACCATAGATGTCAAAGCTGGGCATGAATTTTGGGGGTGAAGAGCAAGCCATATGACCAAGGCCTGGGTACCTAAGGGAGCAGAAATGCCCTTGTGCCAGACAAGGCACTCTCTTTAAAGGGGTTCTCCGGGAATTAAGAAAATGAAAATACTTAAATATTACTTTACTATAAGTACATTCCCAAATACCTTTCATTAGTTATAATGGCTCGTTTTGTATAGGGAACAATCATCAGGGGAATAAAATGGCTGCCGTTCTGTTAGTACACACAAAACTTGTCCTAATGACACAGCAGATACCATAACCAGAAGGCCAAGAAGGCCAAAGAGAATCAAAACACAGTGCACATCCAAAAATAAAATAAAGAAAGAAGTTTTCATTGGACAAACAAATAAAGTGCTAGTACAATATAGCAAGCACTACACCAGGAGCCACAGGGTCCAAAAATAAGACCCCAACATGTACAGGCCCGGAGAAAGTATATTATCAATACAATACCATATCAGAAAGTGCATATCAATGGTAATGCAGCATCATTATGCAACAAATGGTACCTGATGCCATAAATGTAAATAGAATAAAGGTCCCAGGCAGGAGTGGCAGACCTGAGTGAGGTAGAAAAAACACCCCACACGTATCGCCGGCACGTCCGTTTTCCTCAGGGGTAAAAACAGAGTGCTAGTGGTGTCCTTTATATACCTATATAATTCTAAGTATTATAAATAAAGTGTAATCACCTATAATTTATACTAACAAACAGACAGAGTAGTCCCGCTCACGGCGTCTCAAGGGGTACGTCCGCGCACGCGCGAACCACCGGAGGCTGGATGGAACATGTGACCAGACAGGCCGAAACTGCAAGAGCGTGCGCTCCAACCTGGAATGCAACCGCTCACTTCGTGAGACAAATAATGAGGACGTGAAGAGTGAGAAGGTGGTCATTGGTCCACAATTAACATCTATAAGCCGGCAAACGAAACTAAGTACCATATGGGTGCCATATAGAGAACTAAAGTGCACAGTGCCAGAAGTATAATAAAGTAGATAAGAGAATATATTAATATAAGGTCACATGATCCGCCCAACATCCAATAACAAGAAATATATATCCAGAAAAATCAATACGTGATGAAGGAAAATACATAATTACATCCACAATCAAATACATGATTAATGAACAATCCAATTGCATGATGCAGTTATATGATGTAAAATAAATAATTAAAAAAATAATTCATTATTTATTGGCCAATAAATACAATAAAAAAATAGAAAAAACCCAATTCATGAGAAAATTTGTCTATTTTAAAATACATGAATCAAACGCTGCCCAAGACAGAAAGACCGGAGATGCCAAGAAGGGGAGAGAGAAAAAAAAAATTCCTAAATCCCCACCTCCCACCACCATTCTAATCAGACAGCAGGACAGGTTACTTCACAACACTGAGCTATAGAGCTGCCTCATCTTCCTCTCTACTCTACTTGACAGGGATTATGATCCTGAATACGGCTGATAAGATGAATCTCTATAGGAATTGAGTTCATGAGGAGACATAAAGTACAAAGAAGATGGACAGGACAGACTGTGGTAATGTGGGGCAGACTGGGTTAACGGTGACTGCTGCTCATTAGTCATATCCCATCCACCTCTCTGTACTTCATGTGTCCTCATGACTTCATTCCTACAGAGATTTAGCTGAAGATCTTTTCAGCTATATTCAGGACTAGCTGAAGGACCCGGCTTCGCCCGGGTATATTTCATCTGTTTCATTTAATGTTTTGTGGGTGTTGTTAAAAGATATCAAGAGTGACCTCTACAGCACCGCGCCTCCTTAACAGTGACCTCCACAGCCTCCACAGCCTCCACCCCTTAACACTTCCCCCCCACAGTGCCCCCTCTCCTCCAAATTGGACCACCTCCCAAGCCCAACCCCTTAACTTTGACCTTCACAGCAGCCTGCATCTTTAACAGTGAGTTCCACAGCACCTCACCCCCTTGACAGTGACCTCCACAGGGGCCCGCCCCCTCAAGTGACCTCTACAGCACCCAGCCCTTAACACTGACCATAGGTTACAGTCCCCTTAACTGACCTCCATCATTCCTGGTCCCCTTGACAGATACCTCCACAGCGACTGCCCCTTTAACAGTGACTGACACAGTACCCCGGTCCCTTAACAGTGACCTCCAGAGTGCCCACCCCTTTAACAGTGACTTCCACAGCAGCCTTCCCCCTTAACAGTAACATCCACAGCGCCCTCCCCTTTAACTGTGACCTCCACAGCAACCTGCCCCTAGGGGGGCCAGAGGTCCGTTTTTAGGCCGAACAGTCCGGCTTTCAGACTCCCTGTGCTCCATCCGGCGCAGGGCCTGGATGGACACAGGGATTTCCTTTTGAACAGCTCACACTCATACAGCAGCACTGTGCAGTCTGAGCATGATCTGCAGGGAGAATGTCACCCACCCTCCCCCCCCCTGCAGCTGACAGAAGTTGATTTTTACGTTCAATGTATTTACAAATGGGGATCTGGTATCTGAGGTGAAGGTGGGAGAAAATCTGGGTTCCAGTGACCACCAATGTTTGTGGTTTGAAATCCAAACTGACTGTAAGAAATCCCATTCTGCAACCAAAGTATTGGATTTTACGACGACCAAGTTTGAGGTTATGGGAAAATATGTAAAGAAAGAATTAAAAGGGTGGGATAAAACAGCAAGACCAAGTGCTCAGTGGAAGGCATTTAAAGAAGTCCTCTTAAAGGCAACTAGACTATATGGTAGACAAATTAGCAAAAGGAAAAGAAAGAGAAATCCACTATGGTTTACTAGAGAGGTAAGAGCTATAGTGAATGATAAAAAGTCTGCCTATATGAGGTATAAAGAGTCTGGAAGTGTAGCGGACAGAGAAGTGTATAAAATTATACAGAAGAAGACTAAACAGATTATTAATGCTGCTAAAGCTTCAAAGGAGGAAGAAATGGCCAAATCTGTTAAGGAGGGTAATAAAACCTTCTTCAGATATATTAGTGACAGGAAGAAGAAAAACTGCGGCATTACAAAACTTAGCAATGGAAAAAATCTGTATATAGATGGGAATAAGATGGTCGCTGACCATCTGAATAACTACTTCTGCTCAGTTTTTTTAGATGGCGACTTTCATAATCAGAACATGGCTGGACATAGCATTGCCTCTAGTTGTAAGGTTTCAACCCCAGGAACAAAAAGGAAAGGGGGGCGTAAGCATGCAAATAGCAAACAATATCATTCTTGATTGGATAGAAGTTGCATTCCATTCTACGTCACTAGCCTGAAAAAGTCATATTGATAAGAGTATGGGGGCCATCTTGGACTAGTTAAATATATACATATATTATACGCAAGCTTTATAAAAGTTACAAAGTATAAAAATATAATATAAAAAGGTGGGGGGCTTTGTTCACAGTCTTGTTTCCCCAGCAAGCTGATAAGCATTATACACGCATTCCTTTGTGACACACTGCACCGCAGCATCTTGGACACAATACCAGGATATAGACATTCTATACAGCTGCATAAGCATTTACAAAGCTGAGATATATATATATATATATATATATATATATATATATATATTTGTATAGCATTAAATACATGTATATACAAATGACATAACACTGTGAGGGGAAAATTCAGTATTTCTACCGGTCTACCTTCACAAAACCACAGATAACACTAGTACTAATAATGTTGTAGTGTTACCTGAGGTAATATGTAAAACCACAGATAACACTAGTGCTGATAATGTGTTGCTTGCAGTCCTATGTAAAACCACAGATAACACTAGTACTAATAATGTGGTAGTGTTACCTGCAGTCCTATGTAAAACCACCGATAACACTAGTACTAATAATGTGGTAGTGTTACCTGCAGTCCTATGTAAAACCACCGATAACACTAGTACTAATAATGTGGTAGTGTTACCTGCAGTCCTATGTAAAAACACAGATAACACTAGTATAGATCATGTGGTAGTGTTACCTGCAGTCCTATGTTAAATCACAGATAACACTAGTGTAGATCATGTGGTAGTGTTACCTTCAGTCCTATGTAAAACCACAGATAACACTAGTGTAGATCATGTGGTAGTGTTACCTATGTCCTTAGTCTGCCTCCCTGTGCCTCTCCTATGGACTCCATGCTGGCCACGCTGCCTTCTCTTCCATCTTCTTCTTGCCTCGCACAGAACGTCCTGAAGCAGCTGCGTCAAGACATAGGAACACTGTGGACATGGTGATGGTAACAGACAGGGGCAGACGCACACACACAAGGACAGAAGCACACACACACAGGGACATACACACACACACACACACACAGGGACAGATACACACACAGGGACAGATATATACACACACACACACACACACACACACAGGGACAGATACACACACAGGGACAGATACACACTCCAGCTAAGCTCCTCTCTGTACAGGAACAGTGCTCTCTGCTCCTCTGGCTCCTTCCCCACTGGTAACATGGGCGGATGACGTCACGAAGGTCCTTCAGCCCGGTAAGAAACTTTATCTACCCTGTTCTAAGTCCTGGGGCCGCTCACCCCAGCAGTGCACTCCGCGAAAATTGTCTGCACTGCTGGGGTGAGCAGCCCTAGAATCCAGAACAGGCACACAGCTGCAGGAGTGAGCAGGAACAGTGGTCCCCGGCACTTTCCCAGGTTTGCCGGGTGCTGACGCCGGCCCTGCCAATACCCATCACTAGAATATTCTAATACAGGCCACCAAGTGACAACACTGTATTGGAATACAGTGAATGGTGTGTTTGGTGATGGATACATACCCATCACAGAACACAATTGGTAAATCTAGTGATTGCTTTTATAGTCACTTAGAGTAGCTTAAAAAAAATAAATGAAATAAAAAAATAAAAAAATTAGGTTCAAATCACCCCCCTTTCCCCACAATCAAAATAAACAATAAAAAAAACATTATAGCCATTCCTGTGTCCGAAAATGCCCATACTATTTAAATATAACAATATTTATTCCATACAGCAAATGGCATAACGGAAAAAAAATAATGGCCAATTGCTATTTTTTGTCACTTCACCTCTCCAAAACAATTGAATAAAAAGTGATCAAAAAATCACACACAATTCAAGATGGTATCAATGAGAAGAAAGAACAGATTGCCTAGCAAAAAATAAGCCCTCATACAGCTCCTTACACATAACTACAGAAAAGTTTGGAAAATGAATGACGAAATATAAAATTATCAAGGTTTTTTTTTTCAGTATTAAAAATGCAAGAAAAACTATACAAGTGTGGTATCATTGTAATCATACTGACCTGGAGAATAAAAGTAACAAGTAAATTTTACCGCATAGGGCAGTGGTGGCGAACCTCTGTGGGCACCTGCACACTGGAAAAAGTCTATGACTTAGACTTTTCCTGCCATTCATCAGCGCAGGGCGTATTATGAACAGCATAGACAGCGCACTGAATGTAGGCAGGCTATTATAGCTAAATGATAAAGTACATGGAAGATACTATATTGGATTGTAGTATTCAGGTTACATTGCTGTGTTGGCACTTTGCAATAAATAAGTGGGTGTGAGATTGCAGTTTGGGCACTCGGCCTCTAAAAGGTTTGCCATCACATTCACTAGCCTAGGGAATGCTGTAAATGTAGATAAAAAGTAACCAAATCAAACAAATAAGTGAAAAAGATTAGACTTGGTCATTTATTTGATGAACAAAATGATCCAATATTATATGTCTGTGAGTCTAAGGGCTCTTGCACACGTCTGTATATGCCCTCTGAGACATATGTTCCAGAGCTGCATTAATCGTGCGCACGGAAGCAAACAGCATCATAGATTACAATGATACTGTGCACGTTGGGCCACCTGCGGGGCTATTGTCCTGCACTCATAAGATCATATGAGTGCAGGACAATAGTCCAGCGAGCAACCCGACGTGCACAGTATCACAGTAACCTATGATGCTGTGTGCTCCCGTGCGTTCACAGACCGTATGTCTTGGAGGGCATACGGTCGTGTGCAAGAGCCCTAAAAAGTATGTGAACCTTTGTTTTCAGTATCTGGTGTGACCCCCTTGTGCAGCAGTGACTGCATCTAAATGTTTCTGGTAGCTGTTGGTTAATCCTGCACGTCAGCTTTAGGGCTTGTTTGCTGCAGACCGCAATGCACGGGCACCTACTGTGGTGCTTCCGCATGCGGATCGCGGACCCATTCACTTCAATTGGGTCCACGATCTGCATCCGACTGTCCGCACTACAAAAAAATACAACAAGTTCTATTTTTTTGCGGTGCAGGGGCACAGACAGGAACACCAGGGAAGCACTCCGTAGTGAATGGGTCCGCGATCCGTTATGCGGGGTGCACATGGCCAGTGCCCGTGTATTGCAGACACATGGATGCACAACGGCCGTGTGAACAAGCCCTTGGCCTGTTTCTGTGTTAAAAAAAAGTTTCTACTCTGTTATGTTGGTACATTTCCTCCACAAACTGCTTGCTTCAGGTTCTACCACAGCATGTTTATTGGATTAAGGATGTTCTCTTCAGCTCATGGACAGATGTCATGACTTTTTCCTTTAGAATTTGCTAGTATAATTCAGAATTAATTGTTGGCAAGACATCCTGGCTTAGATGCAGCAAAACAGACTCAAGTCTTGATACTACCATCACTGTATTTCACTAATGGGATGATGTTTTTATGCTACAATGCAGTGTTTTCCTTTCTTCAAACTTAACACTTCTCACAAACCAAAAAGTAATCTTGGCCCATTGGTTGCATTCTGTACTCAATCGATGATAGAGGTAGTAATACAGCAAAAGGCACATTTTTTAGAGTAAATTACATTGTAGGCTTCCAATATCTGTGTATGGGCAGAAACAATGATGGTAGTAACAATACTCCTTGACTCTCCTTTTTAGGACATTCTGCAGTCTCTCCAAACAACCACAGGCAAATTATTCAGTATTTTTTAACGCTTTCTGCAATTCCCAAAACTGAGGGATTCAGACTTTAGATATAGATGGCCAGTCCATCTCAAAGTGTGGTGGGTGCTGGAGGCAGTGTACCCTTTCCACAGCAGTAAAGTATTTTATGGCATAAACAAGTGAATATGTTATCTTCCATGGCCTTGTTGGTTATGGACCTTCTAAGATGTCTGTTTTCTTGTTTTCTTGTTTTTCAGGGTTACTTAGATGATAAAGTATCTTCTCTGGCAGCTTACACCTAAGAAATCAAGGTTCTGTAGACATGGGCTTATTTTGCTGGAGCTTGCACATGTAGATTAATAAGACTGCAAAAAGTCTCCCAGGCAAGAACCTGAAAAACTGCAGACTGTGATTCCTCTAGAGCAGGCTCAGAAGCATCAATAGCCCAGCAGAACCGCAGGAGGCCCTGGGAGGAGCTGAACATGGCGATGTTCCAAATCAGGTGGATCTCTGGGGCAAAGAGGGCCAAAATGGCAACTTTTATTAAAGACCTGAAGGTGGACGTAGAGAAGCTGGAAGTGAGGAGGTCAGCAATATGGGAAGGTGGAGGGGCCTTCTTAGAGAAACTCCAGAACAATGAGAAGTTTCATGAAATTGCGTCCACTATGAGACATGTACAGGAAGAAATAGGGGAAGAAAAACCAAAGGAGGTAGAGTCACCTGTGGAGGGAAATGGAGGATCAGTCCAGGATCCTAAACACAGTGAGGTGACCAAGGAGGAGGAGAAGTTGGAGCTGAGAGCCAGGCATGCATGTCTACCAATTAGCACATCTTATGAGAAAGGGGATCATCCACCAGGCATGCTAACACAGATCTGCACCATGGAGTCACCTGCCAGAATGGGACAGCTCTGCTCTGGGTCAGAGTTACCTGCAGAAACAGGAAAGAAAAATAAAAAGAGCAATAAAAAGAACAAGAAGAAGAATAAACAAGGTCAGGTGAGACAGTGACACAATCTTCATATGCAGCTTTTATTTGCTTCATATGTAGAAAATTTCATATGCAGCTTTTATTTGAGATACATCCTGGATTTAAGCAATAAACAGTATAACTAAAAAATTATGAGTATCAGCACTAATTGAGAAGAATACCGACCCCTATTAGTGATAGTTCTTCCCCCATGATATCATGAGATTGATAAAAATATTTTTTATTATTAGTGTAAGTGCATAAGTAGCAGTAAAAAATGCAGTGAGAATAAAAGAATTTAGTAACATCACCTAGTAAATATCTTAGTCACAGAATTAATTCATAGGGATTATAGGCAGCATCTATATAGGATAACAAATCGCAGTGTTACAGAAATAATAATAAGAAATATGGAAAAAGGCAATATAAAAGTAATAAGGAATAAATATAACTAGGTTAATGAGAATGCTATTGACACGGCGAATTGCATATGCATGCTACTGTTGTGCACTTTTTAAATATTCACTAGTGTTGTATTTTTATGTTCAAGTGGGAGACTAAAATAACAAATAAAGTTTGTGCCACTGAAACATATTGGTTACAATCAGATACAATATAATATATACTATCTCATGGAGATTGTTATGCTACTAGTGAATTATAGTAAACACCTATTTAATATGTAACGTCAATCCTAAATCTCATTCATCAATCTGATGTGGTACTACGTCACTAATTTCTATTGGGAATCTCTACTATCAATCTTTGAATTTCCATGAGGATTGGCTATTGAGGAAAAAGGGGAATGAACAGGAAATCAATAAATGGGGAGGTCGGACTTCCCGCGCGCCATATACCTTATCCCCTGACGAAGCCGCTATATGCGGTGAAACATGTCGGGAAGGTTATAGAGTGAGATTTTAGCCAGTAGTTTGCATGCAGTGGAAGTGTGAGAAAAGCGAGAGAGGGAATATGTACAGGATTTAAACTATAGACAGCGTGAGTAAAGTAAAAGCCCTAGAAGGATAGGAGGGACAGAGGAGAATATCTGTCTAGAGCGTACCTCTGTTTGTTTCCAAGCATAAGAATAGAGAGTAGCGCAGTGGTTATGTAAAATCGCAGCACGCGTTCCTGCACCAGTCGGTGAAGGCAAACTGACTGAGGCAGAGTAATCTCGTGTTGGTTATGAATAACATACAGTACGTACGATCACAATAGCGGCTTCTCTCACGGCATTACCATCTCGCTGTAGGGTTGAATAGGGAGCCGCATGTGTGCGGCATATGTGAACTGATCATATGGTGGATGGATTAAGGGGTACTATATTGAGTGTCTTATAAAGATCACCCATTCACTAGGCACAAATACTGTTGGCGCTGCATGACTAATGCGAGTATAGATTGGCATAATACCGCATTTAACAAATCAACCCATGTGGGGACATTTGAATAAGACGTAACAATTTCCCTCTCTCTATAACACTTGAAAAGGAACAAATATTCCAGCTTCAGTATCTGGATGCAAATTAATATAAGCTATACAAACAACTGATAATTTAAGTTTTTTCTTTAATACTGCATTTAATATTATTAATTAATAGAGATGAGTGCATGGATGCCTCTGAGGCTGCCTAATCCCACCATTACCCCAAATTCTCAGGCATAAGCCTGACACAGCATGGCGGTGACACCAACAAGTGACCAAGTTAGAAGAGGTAGCAGGTGAGCCACCCAAAAATTTAGCCTGACGCAGCATGGCGGTGACAACAGAGTGACCGAGTTAGACTGAGGTAGCAGGAGGTAAAGCACGGATGGTAATTCGAAGGAGGAAGAGGGGTTGGAGGAAGAGGCATAGTAAGTCTGAGAAACCGTGACCAAGGTAGGCCCCGCAATCCTCCAAATGGGCAGTACATGAGCGGCCCCAGGGTCAGACTCGGTCAGAGTGACCGAGCTACACGACGGCAGCATGTAGAGCACATAAAAAATTTAGCGTTGCCCTGTATGTGGACGTTGAGGGCTTTTGCATGTAGGTGGGCTGAACTTTTTTTCTGCTTGCGCTCCAACGTCTGCTGTAGTGACTGCTGAACGTTGCGCAGGGACACATTGGTGGACAGTGTGGAGGATCATGGAGGCGAAGGGGTGGTTTTCCGGCGGGAGGCGCTCGTGCCGGGGTCCTGGGCTGGGGGTTGACTCGCAGAGGCAGCGAGAGACACAGGGGAAGGAGCAGTGGTGGGACCCACATGAGGGGAACGGACGGCCTTGGTTCCATAGTGTTTAGTACTCGTATACCTGCGCATGCTGGTGGTGGTTAGGCTGGTAGTGGTTGAACCCCCACTTAAAAATTTGGCATCAACTGGTAAGGCTGTCAACATTGAGCTTGAACCAGTGGGGCATGTGTGGTATCGATTCTTCTCAGTTTAAAATCGTATACGTCCCCTATCTTGGGACCATATATTTCTTGGATTTTTCGAACATGGAAAAGGAAAAAGAGCTTGCTCTGGCCAGGGGAGTGTCTTTTCTACTGCAGCTAAGGGGACGTGTCCATGCTCTGCCTATCACAGGTCAGGAGCCAATTAAAAGAAGAACCAAAAAAAATCTGTTCTTCTTATCAGTTCAAAATCTAATACGTCCCCTATCCAGGTAAATTGTTTGGAGAGAGGGCCTGTAGGTGGGGGGCAGGCTGGGGGGAAGGAGGTTGAGCTGGAAGAGCCAGAGGAGTGCCCCCCTTGGCTAGCGTGTGTGGTGGTGACAACAGCCGGATGGAGTTCGAATGACGACGCAGGACCCCAACTTAAAAATTTAGCATCAACCAGTACGGTTGTCAACTCTGAAATTTGTCAAGTGGGGCATGTGTTGTATGCATTCTTCTCAGTTTAATACCGTATACGGCACCTATCCAGAAAAAATAGTTTGGAGAGAGAGAAAGAGAGGAAAAAGATGCCTTTTTAAAAGTGACGTTCAGTATAGATCAGTTAAAGAGAAAGAAAGGATTTTATGAAATGGATTTGTATCACTGAGAGCAAAAGAACCTATTTTTTTACGTGACGTGCAGTATCGATCAAGGGGAATGTGCAGACTTGGGCTGCTATAGTGCAAACCACTATGGCGGTGACCACAGAGTGAGCGAGTGACACTGCGGGAGCAGGCTAAGCACATCAAAATTTATTATGGCCCTGTATGGCGGCGGTGACAAAAAAATGAGCGAGTGACACTGAGGAAGCCCAGAGGAGAAAACAGGAAGAAATCAGCTGTCATCATGGCTTCACTCACTCCTCCCTATGTGTCTTTCAGACAGGCGCGCTTCGGCACCAGGACGTCACGTATGTGGGAGGAAAGGGGTGTGTCCAGAAGTTGGCGGAGCTATGCAGATAGGTAGGCCAAAGAAGAGCATGATGGTGGGGACGGCCTGTCTCTCCAGTCGTCGGCGAGAGAGATACAGCAGGAGTGCTCCTGAATTGTGGCCGGGGTCTGGAGGCTGTCTCCTTGAGAAATGCTCAGGGTGGCCGAACGCCGGCCTCGACGGCGGACCCTTTTCGGGTTATCGATTGTCGAAATGTTGGCTTACATCAAGTTCAGTATCTGTTCTTATCAGTTGCTGTGGCTGTTGGTGGTAAAGTGGTGAGCATAGCTGCTTCCTAAGCAGTTGACCTGGGTTCGATTCCCTATCGCATTATGTGGCCCTGCAGAAAAATTGATTGGAGAGAGGGCCTGTATGTGGTCCTCCGGAAAAAATTATTTAGAGAGAGAGAAAAAAGACGTATTTTTAAAAGTGACGTTCAGTATAGATCAGTTAAAGAGAAAGAAAGGATTTTATGAAATGGATTTGTATCACTGAGAGCAAAAGAATATATTTTTTTACGTGACGTGCAGTATAGATCACTTGGAGATAAAAAAGGGAATGTGCAGACTTGGGGTGCTATAGTGCAAACCACTATGGTGGTGACAACAGAGTGAGCGAGTGACACTGCGGGAGCAGGCGAACCACATAAACATTTTTCGTGGCCCTGTATGGCAACGGTGACAACAGACTGACTGAGTTAGTATGCGGTAGCTGGTGAAGCACCCAAAAATTTAGCCTGACACAGCATGGCGGTTACACCACCAATGACTTTGTCCGACTGACAATGCAGTGAAATGGCTTTTGTTGAGCCTCCAAAATTTTTTTTCTTTTCGGAGTACATAAAGTCGACCCTCAGCAAAAAAAATTTTTTTTTAAATGTCGGTACTTGCGCCTCCTGAAAAATAGTTTTGGACTGTCTGTTTGACGCTCCTGAAACATTGTTTTACAGTGTCTGTAGTTGACACTGCAGAAAAATTGTTTGGAGAGAGGACCTGTAGGTGGACCTCTGGAAAAATTGTTTAGAGATAGGGCCTGTAGGTGGCCCTCCGGAAAAATTGTTCGGAGAGAGGGCCTGTAGGGGGCCCTCCGGGAAAATTGTGGTAAAAGAGTGCCAGTTGGCCCTCTAAAAAATTGCGTTTTGGGTCAGCATTAGGCAAAGACGACAAGGAGGAGGAGGAGGAGTAGAGAAGAGGAATCGGATACATAAGTAATGTAAATCTTTAGCTGCTTTCCCCCGGAGGAGATTTAAATTCCGGTGAAATCCAGGCTTTGTTCATTTTAATAAGCGTCAGCCTGTCAGCTCTGTCAGTTGACAGGCGTGTACGCTTATCGGTGATGATGCCACCAGCTGCACTGAATACCCGCTCTGACAACACGCTAGCGGCAGGGCAGGCCAGCACCTCCAAGGCGTACAGCGCCAGTTCAGGCCACGTGTCCAGCTTTGAAACCCAGTAGTTGTATGGAGCAGAGTGATCGCTCCGGACGTTGGTATGGTCAGCTAAGTACTCCCTCACCATCTTTCTGTAAAGCTCACCCCTACTCTGCTGAGACTGGGGACAGGTGACAGTGTCTTGCTGGGGTGACATAAAACTGGCAAAGGCCTTGGAGAGCGTTCCCCTGCCAGTGCTGGACAAGCTGCCTGCTCGCCTACTCTCCCCCGCTACTTGGCCCACAGAAGCACGCCCTCTGCCGCTAGCGGTGTCAGATGGGAAGGATTGTTTCAGCTTGTGCACCAGGGCCTGTTGATATTGATTCACTCTCATACTCCTTTCCTCTACAGGGATGAGAGTGGAAAGGTTCTGCTTGTACCGTGGGTCCAGGAGAGTTAACACCCAGTAATCGGTGACATGAAGTCTGCCATGTGCGCCAGAGTCCCAACACGCAAGAATTCCCTCTCCTCACTGGCCTGACTCTCCATTTCCTCCTCCTCCTCCTCCTCCTCCTCTTCAGCCCATACACGCTCAAGAGTTAAGAAGGACTGAGCATTGGTACCCTCTTCTGTCTCGCCGACATTCTCCTCCTCTTCCTCCTCATCCTCATCCCCCTCCTCCAATACGCACTGAGAAACAGACCGGAGGGTGCTCTGGCTATCAAGCGACGTATCTTCCTCCACCATCTCTTGTGACAAGCGCAAAGCTTCCGACTTCATGCTGAGCAGTGAATTTTTCAACAGGCAAAGCAGCGGGATGGTGAGGCTGATAATGGCGGCATCGCCGCTGACCATCTGTGATATCAGATGGACCGTCTGTGATATCAGACATCCACGTCCACTCCTCATTGTAGACTTGAGGAAGTTGACTGACCTGACTACCAGTTCTGGTGGAAGTTGACATCTGGCAGTCTACAATCGCTCTGCGCTGCTGGTAAACTCTCGATAACATGTTTAATGTAGAATTCCATCTTGTGGGCACATCGCACAACAGTCGGTGAGCGGTCAGTTGTAGGTGGCGCTGCGCTGCCCTGAGAGTGGCAGCATCTGTGCTCGACTTGCAGAAATGCGCTCAGATGCGCAGCACCTTGGTGAGCAAATCAGACAGATTGGGGTATGTCTTGAGGAACCGCTGAACTATTAGATTGAACACGTGGGCCAGGCATGGCACATGTGTCAGTCTGCCGAGTTGCAGAGCCGCCACCAGGTTACGCCCGTTGTCACACACAACCATGCCTGGCTTGAGGTTCAGCGGTGCTGGCCACAGATCGGTCTGCGCCGTAATGCCCTGTAATAGTTCTTGGGCGGTGTGCCTTTTGTCACCTAAGCTAAGCAGGCGGCGCTTACCCACGGCACTGCTGCTGCGCCTAGAGCTACCGACTGAAGGCGCCGTGCCCACAGATGGTAATTCGGAGGAGGAGGTGTAGGAGGAGGAGGAGGGGTCAGAGGAGGAGGCATAGTACGTCTGAAAGACCGTGACCGAGGTAGGCCCAGCAATCCTCGGTGTGGGCAGTACATGAGCGGCCCCAGGGTCCCAGCCTCCACCAAGTTAACCCAATGTGCCGTCAGTGATATATAGTGTCCCTGCCCGGCAGCACTTGTCCATATGTCCATGGTTAGGTGGACCTTCTCAGAAACAGCATTGGTTAGGGCACGGATGATGTTCTGTGACACGTGCTGGTGTAGGGCTGGGACGGCACATCGGGAAAAATAGTGGCGGCTGGGGACGGAATACCGAGGGGCAGCCACCGCCATGAGGTTGCGAAAGGCCTCGGTCTCTACCAGCCTATAGGGCAGCATCTCCAGGCTCAGCAATTTGGAGATGTGGACGTTGAGGGCTTGGGCATGTGGGTGGGTGGAACTGTATTTCCTCTTGCGCTCCAGCGGCTTCTGTAAAGACAGCTGAACGCTGCGCAGGGACACATTGTTGGACGCTGTGGAGGATAGTGGAGGCGAAGGTGTGGTTTTCCGGTGGAAGGCGCTCGTGCCGTGGTCCTGGGCAGGGGGTTGACTAGCAGAAGCAGCGAGTGACACGGGATGGAGCAGTGGTGGGACCCGCAGGAGGTGAACGGCCTTGGTTCCATTGAGTGGAGTGTTTAGCACTCATATGCCTGCGCATGCTGGTGGTGGTTAGGCTAGTAGTGGTGGCACCCCTGCTGATCCTTATGTGGCACAGGTTTCACACCACATTTCGTCGGTCATCCTCAATTTCTTTAAAGAACCTCCAGACTTGCGAATATCTAGGCCTCGCCATGGGAGCTTCACTACGTGAAACAGTTGCTGCTGATGCACCATCTCTGGCCCTGCTTCTCCCTCTGGCCACACCACTGCCTCTTACAACCTGTTCTGGTGCAGCACTAGCCTCCGCCTCAGAAGCACTGTCTTCACTCGGCTTATCAACCCAGCTTGGGTCAGTCACCTCGTCATCCTCCGATTCCTCAGTCTGCTCCCCCCTCGGACTTCCTGCCCTGACAACAACTTCACCACTTTCTGACAACCGTGTCTCCTCATCGTCCGACACCTCTTTACAAACTTCTTCCACTAAGTCAACAATGTCATCACCCACAGACTGCGACAGTTGGAAAACTTGGGCATCAGGAAAGAGGTCAGCAGCAACCTGAGAAGTGGTTTGTGACTCTGGGAAGGGTCCAGAAAACAGTTCCTCAGAGTATGCCGGATCGCATTCCAAATTTTCCTGGAAGGGGGCAGACTGGGGGAAAGGAGGTTGAGGTGGAGGAGCCAGAGGAGTGCTCCCTTGGGTAAAGTGGATGGACTGCGTGGAAGACTGACTGGTGGACAAATTACTTGAAGCATTGTCTGCAATCCACGACATCAGCTGTTCGCACTGTTGTGGTTTCAACAGTGCTCTACCACGTGTCCCTATAAGTTCAGACATGAAGCTAGGGAGTGTAGCTCTGCAGCGTTCCCCTGCTTCCTCATCAGCAGGTACTGTCTCACCCTGCCCAGGACCACGGCCTCTGCCCCCTGCAGTAATTGCATGCCCACGCCCTCGCCCTCGACCCTTAGCCCTGGGGTTCAACATTTTCTGTATATAAGTGTATTATATATACAAAAAAAAAATGGGCCTGCTGTACTGAAACACAGCAACAAGTTAATATATAGGTGGATAAGTTAGAGCAAAATTACATATTTTATTACGTACCGTATGGAGCAATTACACTGAAACTATTAGATTAGGCAGACTTGGTCTGCTTAAGTGCAACCCAGACAAATGTCGCACAGAGATTTTTCTAATGTAGCTGTATCAGTGAGAGCAAAAGACCGTATTTGATTACGTGATGTACAGTATGGGTCACCTGGACAGAAAATACGGATTGTGGTTTGTGGTGACTGGCCAGCTGAACTGTGAAACACAGAATGGTTCCACACAGCTGTATGAAATGGATTTGTATCACTGAGATTAAAAAGAAAAAAAAAAAGTTTTTTTTTTTTTTTACGTGACGTGCAGAATATATCAGAGAGCAAAATCAGCCCCTGCTGACTGTGGTTATTTTCACTGCAACCCAGACAAATGTCGCACAGAGATTTTTCTAATGTAGCTGTATCAGTGAGAGCAAAAGACCGTATTTTATTACGTGACGTACAGTATGGGTCGCGTGGACAGAAAATACGGATGGTGGTTTGTGGTGACTGGACAGCTGAACTGTGACACACAGAATGGTTCCACAAAGCTGTATGAAATGGATTTGTATCACTAAGATTTAAAAAAAAAAAAAAAAAACGTTTTTCTTTTTGTTTTTTTTTTGCGTGACGTGCAGAATATATCAGAGAGCAAAATCAGCCCCTGCTGACTGTGGCTATTTTTACTGCAACCCAGAAAAATGTCGCACTCAGATTTTTGGAATGTAGCTGTATCAGTGAGAGCAAAAGACCGTATTTGATTACGTGACGTACAGTATGGGTCACCTGGACAGAAAGTACGGATTGTGGTTTGTGGTGACTTGACAGCTGAACTGTGACACACAGAATGGTTCCACACAGCTATATGAAATGGATTTGTATCACTGAGAGCAAACAAAAGGATTTAGTACTGTGACTTCCACTATCTATCAGTTAGACAGAAAAAAATCTTCTGCAGACTGTGCCTATTTCAATGAAACACAAAAAAATTGTCCCACTTAGCTGTTTGAAATGGATGTGTGTCACTGAGAGCCAAAAAATAAACTTTTTACAGTCTCCTTGCAAAATGCTGCAAATATGGCAGTAGCTGCACTACTAGTGCCAGCAAGCCCAGCCACAAGCAGATAAAAAAGGGTCCTGTAGCCCTAACAAGGGCTGTTGGGTTATTTTGGAATCACTCCTGCCTAACACAAATCTAGTAGAACACCCTAACACTCTCCCTGTATCACACTGCAGATCTCTCCCTAACGGCATCCGGGCAGCGACTGAGCCGAGCACCGTGGGCAGTCACTAGTATATTCCAGGGTCACCTGATCAGGCCAGCCAACCCCTGGTATCGACATGTAAGGGCCCCACGTGATGCTGGGTGTACCGCAGAGTCTCCTGGCTTGTGATTGGCTGAGTTTATAGCCGCCAAAAATTCAAAAGGCGGGAGATGCCATTTCCTCGAGCATGGTGAGATACTCGTCCGAGTAGCGAGCACTTACGAGTACCCTAACGAGTATCAAGCTCGGACGAGTATGCTCGCTCATCTCTATTAATTAATTATAATAAAAGTTATGTTTTAGTGTAAAGGAAAAATATTGGAGGATCCCTAAAGGAGTTTTTGGTTAATCAAAAAGCTTTTTTGATTTATATGTATTTTGTATATATAATACTCTGAGGATTCCTCCAAGGGGATTTTTTGTTAATTGTGGTGGGTGTGGGTCTTGTCTTCTAAATGAGCATTGGAGTGGTTTCTCTTTCCTCTTTCTGTGGTGGTGGGCTGGCATGCCACTATTAAAATGTTTGTTTTGTTTTATTAATGATTAAAAGCTGAATAAAGACTTATAAGTATGGACATTTGGCTTTCAGGAGTGTTGTTGGTTGTCAAGTGTTTGCTATGGTATTATTATCAATTTGATCTTTAGGTTGATATTGTTTTCTTTTATAACTTTATGTTGTATATTGGGTTCTATAGGAGGTTTAGATTAGATTGAGTGGTGGTGTAAGGGAGAGGGGGGATTTTTGTTGGGATGTGTGCACCCGGCCCAGCCCTGAACATGTTGCAGAGGGTTGGGCTTGTATTTCCAGTTGTGGTGGTGGTGGCCAGTATCTGGACTATGCAGTCATGAGAGAACATCGAGTCGAGATACTGGCCGGAGTAAGCTGTTGGTTTAGCCTAGGATGTATTTTGTTTGCTTTGGATTAAAAAAAGAAAAAGGACTTATATTTTATTGTTATAATTATATGTGGTATTTTTTTAGGCCTGTGGCTAAATTTACTGTTTATTGTTGTTTAGTTCAATTTTATATATAGTTCTATATATGTGCATATTTGTAGTATGGTTGTGATGTAGTTCTTGGTATGAATGTGGCTGGGCTTGATCAGGTTTTGGTTTTATTATGTATTTGGACTTGGTTGTGGAATTATAATTTTTTTTATGTTGTTTTTTTCTTCATTTTTATAATAATAAAAAATGTAATGTGTGATACTGGCTACTGAGTTGCTTTATACAGTTATTACAATGTTTGTGTCAGTGTTCAGTCAGGATGTGCTCTGTTGTAAAAACAAACAGAAAATTAGTCTAAGATCCTGCAACTTATGTTAGATACCATTATCCTCCTCCCTTCTAGTATCCTGATTCTCTTTACCTGTTATTTAGTTATTCTTCTTTATTTATTTTACTCACCTATACATGTAGAGGGGTGACATATTCCACAGTGTGTTATAGATGTTATCATTACTATTTACATATAATCTTTTGACTAGTGATAGCCTCTCTTTTACATGTGTCTCATATATCAGTATTAAGACATAACTTTTATTAATGACTTAAAATCCAAGTTGTGCTGTATTTTCAATAAACTCCCTTTTAAAATTATCAGTTCTACAGCCTCTTTATTTTGTTAATATATTGGTTCCTATTCTAATAGCTGATATGGCATAGCCATGGCAGGCTGGTAGCCACGCGCTGGCTCCAGGCTCTTCCCACGGTATACTTTCCCTGCCTGATTTGTATTACCCTACTATCAGCTTGGAAACAAGGCTTTGGCATTGCTAATAAAAACTTTCCCTCAAACACTGCCCCCCGACATGTTTTGCCAGATCCCAAACACTCACTGCCCATACCCCTGAAGACCTGGGAAGAGCCTGGAGCCAGCGCACAGCTACCAGCCTGCCACGGCTATGCCATATCAGCTATTAGAATAGGAACCAATATATTAACAAAATAAAGAGGCTTCAGAACTGATAATTTTAAAAGGGAGTTTATTGAAAATACAGCACAACTTGGATTTTAAGTCATTACTAAAAGTTATGTCTTAATACTGATATATGAGACACACGTAAAAGAGAGGCTATCACTAGTCAAAAGACTATATGTAAATAGTAAGGGTTTAAAGGAGCCTTCATGTGTGTCTGGGTCCTGTATATAATAATAGATATTATCATCACTCGCTGTCCCCATAGGAGCTCACAATCTAAGTTCCCTATCAGGAGAGTAGAGAGATGGGCTACAGACTAATCAAATCCTACAGTGCAGTAAAGAGTATCACCAGTGGTTCTTCAGGCAGTCCGCCCCTCTCTTGATTGAAAAAGACTTGCCGAAGGACCTGTGCTGAGCGTGATGGCGATCACACTGGGAGCGTGTGGTGACATCATCATGCTCAGCGCAGGTCCTTCAGCAGGTCTTTTCCACTCCAGAAAGGAGTGGACTGCCTCTGCATTGAGCAAGTGGATGAGGTGAGTATTTTTTTTTCTGTTCTTTCTAAGACAACTCTAGCCATCTTTTTAGGCAAAATGATTAGTTACCACGAAGTGTGAGGAGTGTGACAAATCAAATTTTTCCTAAACTTTGGATGCTTTGAATCACTCAACCCTACTTTCCATCCAATGATTAAAATTCTGATCTTTGATAACTTAAAGATTTAGATTTTCTTAGGGTTTTCATTAAGCAAAAAAAATAATAATTATTATTCATCCTTTTATGTCTACAAAGAGATATTTACAGAAATAAAAATTCCACATATGTTATTATCCATAAAAAATGTAGCCTTCAGTGCAGATTAGTTCAAGGCATTAGCGACGGAAACACACTTATATGTAGATCAGAGGGACAAATCACAGGAACAAAGAAAAACTTAATCTCATAATTTATTGAATTACCACTTATCAGGCAGAAGGTGACAAAGGTTAATGAATCTTTTTGTTGAATATAATTTGTTCTAAAATTAACATAATAAAAACTTGGTATTCTTGATATAGCTAAATGTTAATGTCTTGATTTGATGAATTATTAGGCTTCTAGTTAAATAATTCACTCAGAGAGAAATAAATAACAGTGTTGATCCTGAGATTTGCATGTTTGGAATCTTTATAGTCATCTCTGATGACTACATTGTTCCAGAAGCGGCAGTGGTGATCTCTGTCTTCCATTTTTCATCTTCAAATGCATGATTTCTTTTCTAAAATACATTATTTGCATAATAGAAATTGTTTCTGTTAATTCACATTTAATCTGTGGTGACAAGGACAGAATTTACCCGGACCTTTAAAAGAGATATTACATACTTAGGATGACCCAAAATATTGTTTCCAGCATGTTGAGACAATGTTCATTAAACCGTTACATGGCGGTCCATGCCTGCCACCACGTCACTCTCTTAGGCGAGCATGGGCACAGCTCACCCTTCTGTTCATCTGCCTGCTCCCCCAACCAGCCTGTCTTCATCAGCCTCCTTGTTGAGAGACCAACAATCTGTCCTGTCTCCCATGGCAGCCTGCTCTTGCCAGCAAAGCCTCTTCCTTCTGTCTGTACGGTGCATGTTCTCACTCTGGCTCTTAAAGGGCCAGCATTCAGGCACCCTGGTTCACTACATCTCTAGATACTTAAGGCACTGTTTCTAAATGCTAGCTTGCTAGTTCGCTGCAAAGGTGTGCTGTATCTGTTTGTCTGCCTGTGTAGCGACTTCTGCCCGATTCCTGGATTCTGACATTTTGTTGTCTAACCTGACCTTTGCCTGACCTCTGTTTTGACCTTTTGCTGCCTGTTCTTACCTCAGACCATTTACAGTATTCCACATACTTCACCAGTCCTGACCTTAGCTTTCCCATGACTATAGTGTTGTCTGATCACTCTGTGCTCCACATCAGTGTCTCTGACCCCTTTGGGCCATCTGTCAACTACACAGAGACTACTGAAGAAGGTAGCAACCTGGTGGCTTTCTTGCAATGAAGTCCAGATCCCTGTATAGGAATTAAAGGGTGAATATCATAATACCATTATACTGTTCTTCCATTTGTGTCCTAGAAATGAAAAGGACTACAGACATGTGCCATTAGCATGAAGGAACTTTGAGAATGGGTATACATCTTAATAGCTATGAAGGTAGATACATGGTACCTATTTTAACATATATCAACATGCAACAAACCTGGTAGGGTAGCCAGGCAACTAATACTCAGAGATCTTGGACACCTGGCCAATCATAGTGCTGTCCAGTCAATTCAAAGGTCTAGATGATCAGCCAGTCAGATGGTTTTCAAGCTAACTAATCAGGGGGTAGGTTAGTGCAGCCAATATGAAAGCTTGGGTATTTGAATCTGCTCTGCTGTTCACCAAGTGCCAGTTATTTACTTGTCTGGTGTGCTATACTTTCAAGCTTGATTATCTGACCCGGCTTACTACTTCTCTGGATAAAGCCTCCCATCAGTTGAGACCACATCCCCATATAGAGATAAAAAGGTGAAGACCTTCGAGCTCTTAAAGGGGTTGCCCAGGATTTACTTTTATAACCCCAACCCCGGTGGTACCTGTTAACAAATTTTTGCTTACCTGTTCCTTGCTATTCCATTCTGGCTACATGGTTCCTGGGTTCTCTTCACTGGACTTCCATTGCCCATCTGTCAACTTCTACATGGACAAGGTCATGTGCAGTGACTGACTGGCCTCAGTAGTTATGTGTACACAAGTGGCAAGTGATCCAGCAGTGACATGGTACATTGGGAAACACCACTGATGAGGCCACACATTGTCTGCACCTGTGCACACAGTTGCGTACCGCCAATGGTGGCAGACCACGCCATGGCTATGGGGTCCGTGAGGTTGGGGGGCCCAGCAGGGCTGAATGGCCCTGCCCCCTCACTTCCTAGTCTTCGGTATCCCCACTTCTCCTGTCTGTCTCCTAACCCCTGCAGTCCAGTGTAGCTCTCGTCTTCCCTGCAGTCCAGTGTAGCTCTCCTCACCCCTGCAGTCAAGAGATAGGTCTCCCCTTCTTCTTTAGGTCTCCTCACCCCTGCAGTCCATGGTGCTGTGGGTAAAGGACCTTCCTGACATCATCCGCCCATGTGACTAGTGGGGGAGGAGCCAGAGGAGCAGAGAGATGTGTTCCTGTACAGAGAGGAGCTGGAGTTTGGTGAGGCCTAGCTGTGTGTGTCTGTCCCCCTGTGTGTGTCTGTCCCTGTGTGTGTGTGTCTGTCACCCGGTGTGTGTCTGTCCCCGTGTGTGTGTGTCTGTCCCCCTTTGTGTGTGTCTGTCCCCCTGTGTGTGTGTGTCTGTCCCCCTGTGTGTGTGTGTCTGTCCCCTGTGTGTGTCTGTCCCCCTGTGTGTGTGTCTGTTCCCCTGTGTGTGTGTCTGTCCCCCTGTGTGTGTGTCCGTCACCCTGTGTGTGTGTCTGTACCCCTGTGTTTCTGTCTCTATGTCCTTGTCCCTGTGTGTGTCACCGTCACCATGCCCACAGTGTTCTTATGTCTTGATGCAGCTGCTTCAGGACGTTCTGTGGGGGCAAGAAGAAGAAGACGGAAGAGGAGACAGCGCCACCAGCATGGAGTCCCATAGGAGAGGCACAGGGAGGCACACTAAGGACGCAGGTAACACTACCACATGATCTATACTAGTGTTATCTGTGGTTTTACATAGGACTGCAGGTAACACTACCACATGATGTACACTAGTGTTATCTGTGGTTTTACATTGGACTGCAGGTAACATATATATATATATATATATATATATATTTATATATATATATATATATATACAATATACAGTTACAATAATTGTACTTTATATTTGGATGGGGGGCCCAGTTCTGAGATTTGCTATGTGTGCACATGACCCTGTCTGTGTGGAAGTTCACAGACAGGGTCCAAAAGTCCAGACTCTGGAAGCCACAGACACAGATGAAGTAATTATGCATCTTAACTCTTTCCTAACTCTTATTTTAATTATTACCTTGTAGGTGATTGGAGGTGGGTTTGAAACAATTTATAATTATGTCATATGTGAATATTTACTTTAAAGAAGTTGTCCAGAGATTGTTTTTCAGGATTATGGGTCAGGAAAGGTTGCGAATATAAAACAATCATTGCTCACCATCTAACCATGGCCATTCTAACAATATGCCGATCTTTGCTGCTCTTGACTTCCTGGTCCTTACTTGACATATCGGATAGGCCTGCTCAGAAAATCACAGGCTGAGGTGGGTCTCCAGACTCTCCACTGAGGCCATTGATTGGCTTAGCGGTCCTTTTTCCTTTTAACTCCTAATGATGTATTATCTTAAAAACAAATCTCTCTGGAAAACCATTTTAAGCAATTCCCATATCAGTACTGAGTCATATTACAGTAAAAGATTGCTTGACTAGGCACAAAGCATTAATTGAAGACTCCTTGAGCATTCACCACTTCAATGATATGACTTACAGTACAGAGATTTCTCAATAATCTGTCTTGAAAAAAAATCTGAGGCTACACTTGAATGGCCCTGAGAGTTTAGCTAAGGAATAAAATATCTATTAAATTGGTCTGCATTAAAGGGGTTGTCTGGGTTCAGAGCTGAACCCGGACATACCCATAATTTCACCCAGGCAGCCCGCCTGATGTTAGCATCGGAGCATCTCATGCTCCGATGCCCTTCCTTGCGCTGCGCTGGATCGCGCTGGGCAAAGGCACTTTTGTTGACAAATACACACTGCCGGGCGGAAGCTTCTGCCCGGCAGTGTGTTCGGTGATGTCACCGGCTGTAATGGGCCAGATTTAATAAAGCGGCTAGTCCGCCCATAAGCGCCGGTGATGTCACCAGGCTCACTGCTGGGCGGAAGCCTCCACCTGGCCGAGCCAGGTTCGTCGCCGGAACCGGGCAAAATGCTTTTGCCCTGCGTTAATTAGGATGCTCCGATGCTAACATCAGGCAGGCTGCCTGGGTGAAATTAAGTGTATGTCCGGGTTCAGCTCTGAACCCGGACAACCCCTTTAATCCATGTATGACTCGGCAGTATTTTAGTTAGTATTTTTAAGACTCAAAATTTCTGCTATTTATTTCTATTGTTTTTCTCAGTTATAATGCCTGCTCATGACACAAACAGCATCCGATGTACACCATTAACTATAATGGGGTCTGTTAGATTTCTGTCATGCTATCTGTCATGGTGTCCAGTATCTGACTGGACAAAATAGCATGCTGCCCTAGTTCATACAGCTTTTTTTAAAAGGTTTTCCATGATTTTATAACTGCTGACCTATCCTCTAGTCCGACACGTGGGACCCCTACCAATCAACTGTATGAGAAGACACCTCATTCACTTCAATTGGTTTGAGCTGCGCCTCTGGCTGACCAGAGCATTAAAAAACATGTGACTCCTTGGTTCCTCAGCACATTGGCAATTGGTTGGTCCATTACTGCCTATTGACTAGTCTATTGACTAGGTTAGGAAACTTTGGCCATTGTTGGGTGAAATTACATGTCAGTACAATGAGTTTGTGCTGTGCTTAGGCCATGTGACCGATGAACGTGGCCTAGGGAAAGCTAAGAGAAGGTTACAGCACTAAAGGGAGTTCCCCTGCCTTCTCAAACAGCTAATCGGCAGGGGCACCAAGTGTTGGACCCCCACCAATCAGACACTGAAAACCTACCCAGAGGGACCTCCAGTGCAGATGTGAACATAACTCAAGCCAAAATGAGGAGTGGATCCAAAACACAGATGAGGTCCAAAACTTCCCATTATAATTTTAGAATTGGATGACCAGAATTATACAGTGTAAAGCCTTCTACAGTATGCTCAAGAGAGTGATCCGCTGATGTGGCAGTCATGTGTGGGATCATTTATAAAACGATAATACCAGCAACATGCCAGACTAAACTGGCTGTTCAGAGTGTTAAAAACATCTTGGTTCCTCAGCACGTTGGCAATTGGTTGGCCTATTACTGCCTATTGACTAGTCTATTGACTGTCTATTGAGTAGTTTGGAAAACTTTGGCCATTGTCGGGTGAAATTACATTTGCTCAGGGACCCTCCGGGGGAATTCACCTGTACCCCTGTGGGCAAGTCTGAGCCTGCCTTTCAGTAAGAAATATCCTCATTCTTTCATCTTCCTCTGGTGCTTGTGTTAGGGCTCTATAACATCGTTATAACGGAAAATAACAGAATCCATAGGACGGAAATCAAAACGGACACCTTTAAGAGGCATTCTGTTTTGATCCGTCATAATAGAAGCCTATGGGAAAGCATAACGGATCCGTCTGGTTTCCGTTATGCTGGACGGAAAACAAAGTTCTGTCGACAGGACTTTGTTTTCCGTCCAGCATAACGGAAACCAGACGGATCCGTTATGTTTTCCCATAGGCTTCTATTATGACGGATCAAAACGGAATGCCTCTTAAAGGTGTCCGTTTTGATTTCCGTCCTATGGATTCCGTTATCTTCCGTTATAACGATGTTATAACGGAAAGCTAGAACGGAATCCCTAACAGTGATGTGAAAGAGCCCTTACTTGTGAAGCTCTACAGTCAACACCACCCACAAAACTGCTTTTTCTGAAAACATTTAATTATAGTGAAATGTCAGATTTCATTGATGTTTTCCAGTTACTGAGGTACTGACTGATCACTCATTTGAAGGAGAAAGTTAGGGTTCAGGCACCCAGACGTCAATGGATGAAAACTTGTCACAGATATGTCACTATAAAGACTGCTACTTCTTAAAGGACTTCTTCAGACAAAAAAGGACAAATCTTCCATCACATGGTCGTTACATGTGAGCTATTTTTGTAATATGATGTGATTGTGAGTATCAGTTGAATGGGAATGAGGAGCAGAAAACCAGTGTGACTGATGAACATGAAATCACTGGGCCAAAGGAAAGGCACAGCACTCACCACCGCTCTGGGCCTTTTAAAGTGTGGGGGGCACGGCAGGGAGTCAGATCTCTACTGATCTAATATTGATGACCTGGTCTAAGTCCCAAAAAACTCCTTAAATGGAATCTGTTGGCTCTGCAACACCCTCCAAACTAGAGTAAGCAATGTGTAGTGTAAGTGACGGTGAGTCTGGTTATGTAATTTTTATCTTCATACTCACTTGCATTCTGACTCTGTGCTCTGACAAACCAGCAGTAAAATACACTCAGTGGACTCCGGTGCTCACTCACATAATGGAAAGGACTCAAAGAAGAGTCCTCTCAATGTATTTTACTGCTGGTTTGTGGGAGCATAGCATCAGAATGGAAGTGAGTATGAAGATAAGTTACATATTCGTATTCAGCATCACTTACACTATACAAGGCTTACTCTAGCTCAGGGGGTGTTTCGGAGATGACAGGTTCCCTTTAAGTACAGTGATGATCTGTTGTTATGGTCAGCACTGCCTTCAGTTGTAACCTAGTAAAGGACTGCAGATAATTTCTGTAATGGCCCAATTCAGATGAATGAAACTTAAGTGGTATGTAAAGCTTATGCCTGCTACTGACTCCCCTTGAAAAAATCCTTTTTTTTTTTACATACATTTTTATTGAACAGTCACTAAGTGCACTTCAATAAGTTGGGGCAGTGGTCAACGTAGAGTGGGAAAACTTCCCACTCTCCACAGGGACCCAGCCTGACAAACAGAGAAGTAATTGCCTTGATTGACTTCTGGCTATACCACTACTGGATGTCAACTTCCAAAAACAAAAGGTCCAGAATAGAGGTGAAGAGAAACTATACTGGTGGTGGCCACACCAAATATCTCTACTAACAAGTATATTAGTGTTTAATAGGTAGTTAGTACAGACATTTTTAGGGTTTATCATGTATATCAAATTTAAAATGGTTTGAATTAAAAGTTATGTTTTATTCAATCCCTATTATTATTTCTTACCACTAAGGGTGCAGAACTATTTTAATGGGACACTAAGAAAGCAATCTGCTGTGTGGGGGCTCGAAGAGAGCATTTGACTATGAAGGAAATACTAAAGGAGCATAAGCACTGTGTGGGAGCACTGGGGGGGGGGTGGGGTAAAACTATTGCATGAGGGCACTAATGGGGGACCATTCATGACATTTCTGCACTGGGCCCAAAGTGTTAAAAAGGCATTGGAGGTCATTAATTAAGAACGGTGTTTTAGACGCTGGTCTCAATAAGGCCCTGTGTAGAGCCTCTACACAGGGCCTCTATTAACCACCGCTTCTAAATCTGCTCAAACTCCCTTATCATGAAAGAAGGAAGGATGAAGCGGCACTCACCATAAAAATCTTTACTTTATTTTCGTGGCAGGAACACACTAAAGATACAGTGCTGGGCGGCGGGCGGTACCACACAAATTGGCGGCGTCAGGCGACGGCCGTTTCGCGCACAATCGCGCTTCGTCAGGCCTGTGACGTCGAGACGCTGTACGTCTCCACCTTTTAATCTCCGGAGGCAGATGCGCGCATGCGCAATCTGTATCCAACCACGGAGCTACACACTTTAACATACATAATAAAAACATAGCACTCTAAAACAGCCCTAGTAAAAAAAAAAAAAAAAAAAAGAGATGCTAATACAACCATATTGTGCAAATATTATAAAAATATACTGAGGTCGTTTTTGTCATTAAGACCTAGAGGGCCCATCGCTTCAGAGCGCATAATCCATCTAGCTTCCCTACGCAGCAGCTCCTTATGTCTATCGCCCCCTTGAGGCCATGTGGGAACAAACTCTATTCCCACAAACTTCATCACATTTGGGTTGCCTGCGTGGTCCTTTTTAATGTGCTCTATCAGGCGTGGACAACCTTTTCCACTTGCTATGGATGCAAAATGTTCCCTAAACCTTTCTTGTAGACACCTGATGGTTTTTCCAATATAATATCTACCGCAAGTACAATAAACCATGTATACAACATATTTACTTTTACATGTAATAAGATGTTTTACCTTATGCTCTATGCCTCCTATCTTTAGCCATTTCTTTTGGCCATTGTATTTACAAAAACCACAATTGCCACATTTGTAATTACCAATTGGGGCAAGTTGCCTTAACCAAGTGCCTTCTTCATTCTCTGACAATCTACTTCTCACTAATTTGTTCCTGAGGGTACAAGTTCTTCTAAAGGCTATAACTGGGGTACTATCGATGGAGTCCCTTAACATAGGGTCCTCCCTTAATAGTCCCCAATTTTCTTTAATAACTTCCTTTATTTTTCCTGCCATAGGGCTATATTTGAATGAGAAAGGACATTTAATCTGCTTTCTCTCAGTTTTTTTATTATTATCTGTTTTCAACAGATCTTCTCTTTTTATTTTCGACACTTTTTTCTGCGCCATATTTAAAGCATATAAAGGATAGCCCTTGCTAATAGCCTCTTTTTTAATTCTTCCGCCTGCTCTACAAAGCCCAATTCTGTGGTGTTTATTCTTTTCAATCTAATAAACTGTCCATACGGGACTGCTTTTTTTACTGAGTCTGGGTGGAAGCTGGAGTTGTGGAGTAGTGAGTTGGTGGCCGTGGGCTTGCGATAGCCCTTAGCCACCAACTCACCACCCAGAACCTCCAGCGACACATCCAGAAACTCAATTTTTGACCCTCCAAACACATGTGTAAAAAGCATATTCATGTTATTGGTTCTATTAAGATGTTCTACAAACTGACAGAAATGTTCTTCTGAGCCAGACCATATAATGAAAATGTCATCCACGTATCTCAAATATAATTGAATATGTGGCAAAAAGGGGTTTGAAGTAGTATAGATACATTTATCTTCTAATCTAGCCAAATAGAGGTTAGCGAATGTGCACGCCACTGGCGTCCCCATGGCCGTCCCAAAACGTTGCCGGTACCAGTCACCACCAAACATAAAAGCATTATTTTTAAGCACTACCCCTAATGCTTCCCTTACAAACCCAATGAAATTTGCAGTTTTTTGTGTACCTTCTAGTACTTCGCACACTGCTTCAATACCCATTTCTTGGGGAATCCGGGTGTATAAGCTTTCTACGTCTAGGGACACGAGCTTAAAATCCCCCCCTCCACTGGAAAGACTCCAGTGATTGGAGAAAATCGCCCGTGTCCCTGACGTAGGCGGGGACATTGACCAGAAGTGGTCTAAGCAGCCAATCTAAGTATTTAGAAAGAGGTTCGGTGACTGATCCAATGCCGGCAACGATGGGACGGCCAGGGGGACGCACAGAGGATTTATGAAGTTTAGGGAGGAAGTACCAAGTAGGTCTAATAGGAGAAGGTAATAATAGCTTTTCAGCCTTTTTCCTAGGCAATATATCCAACTCTACATACTTGTGTAGTACTCCCCTTACCACTGACTGAATTTTCATAGTGGGATCACTTTTAAATTGCTCATACACTTCCTCATTTTTCAATTGTCTGTGGGCTTCTTTAATATAATAATCCCTTGACATCAATACCACATTTCCACCCTTGTCCGCCGGCTTAGCAATTATATCATATTGTTTTTGTAGCCATAAAATGGCCGAATATTCTTCTTTGGTGATGTTATATTCAGTAACTGGATAGACAAGCGATTTTATATCATTTAGCACTTTATTATAAAAAATCTCAATATTGCCTCCGGCGGGCAAGGGTGGACAAAATGTGGACGGGACCCCGCCCCTAAAGACATTAATATCAGTGTTCAAAATGGTAGGCTCTTGCGTAAGTTCTTTATCTGATAGAAATTCAAGACATTCAACTTCCTCCTTACTAAAATTTGCCGATACACTAAATCCAAGTGGACCAATGCAAGTAGGGATCTCCCCTTCTTTTAAAAAAGCATTGGTCATGGGTTTTGGGACTCCATCGATAGTACCCCAGTTATAGCCTTTAGAAGAACTTGTACCCTCAGGAACAAATTAGTGAGAAGTAGATTGTCAGAGAATGAAGAAGGCACTTGGTTAAGGCAACTTGCCCCAATTGGTAATTACAAATGTGGCAATTGTGGTTTTTGTAAATACAATGGCCAAAAGAAATGGCTAAAGATAGGAGGCATAGAGCATAAGGTAAAACATCTTATTACATGTAAAAGTAAATATGTTGTATACATGGTTTATTGTACTTGCGGTAGATATTATATTGGAAAAACCATCAGGTGTCTACAAGAAAGATTTAGGGAACATTTTGCATCCATAGCAAGTGGAAAAGGTTGTCCACGCCTGATAGAGCACATTAAAAAGGACCACGCAGGCAACCCAAATGTGATGAAGTTTGTGGGAATAGAGTTTGTTCCCACATGGCCTCAAGGGGGCGATAGACATAAGGAGCTGCTGCGTAGGGAAGCTAGATGGATTATGCGCTCTGAAGCGATGGGCCCTCTAGGTCTTAATGACAAAAACGACCTCAGTATATTTTTTATAATATTTGCACAATATGGTTGTATTAGCATCTCTTTTTTTTTTTTTTTTTTTTACTAGGGCTGTTTTAGAGTGCTATGTTTTTATTATGTATGTTAAAGTGTGTAGCTCCGTGGTTGGATACAGATTTCGCATGCGCGCATCTGCCTCCGGAGATTAAAAGGTGGAGACGTACAGCGTCTCGACGTCACAGGCCTGACGAAGCGCGATTGTGCGCGAAACGGCCGTCGCCTGACGCCGCCAATTTGTGTGGTACCGCCCGCCGCCCAGCACTGTATCTTTAGTGTGTTCCTGCCACGAAAATAAAGTAAAGATTTTTATGGTGAGTGCCGCTTCATCTTTCCTTCTTTCATGATATGGAATTTGCCTTTCTGGACTTCCCTCGTTTGAAACAGAGCACCACCTATCTTATAGCTATTCCCTGTGATTTGCACCATACCGGACAGCTTGTTATTATTAGCAGGAATATCTGTGTAGTGCCATTCGCTTTCTTTTTTGGTTGCCCCCCCCTGCTCAAACTCCCTTGCTGGCATAGATTTAGACCATTTTCTAAGCCTAAAGCAGGTGTAGAAACAATGAATGAGATGGCCCTTCCACACCCACTTTTTTAGACCTGGCATGAGCGGGAAAAAGTCACAGACTGCGGTGCAAAGAACTTGCACCGTAATCTGCACCAGGAATACTCCTAATATAGATCTATTTCTGTAAGTAAATAAACCCCATTGTGTCCAGCTAATGAAATTCTAAGACCTTATTACACAAATGTCAGGAAAATGTCCCAGTATTTTTAAACTAAACATCGGTCATCTATGTGATGTGAATCTAGCATTATATTTTTACTGTCACCAAAGTTCACATAAACTCTTTTTTCACATGCATTAAACAGTTCATGGAGGTCATATATCACACCACCTATACAGAGTGAAACATATAAAATATTTTATTTATATAGAGACATAGACATGTTCCTGAGGTTACATAACTTAGTTTAACTTAGTTTTTTTTTCCCAGTTCTAGCTAACTTTTGCTGTCACTGAAATGTGATCTACACCTTCTTATATTACTTTACTAAGTGCGTTAATGTATTTCAAAGTTTTTACGACATCAATCTTCACTTCAAAAATAGAATGATTAAGTTCTGAAATCATATCCTACAATCATCCGCCTCGTCTTAGGGAGTGATTTCTTAACTAATTGTACCCCGTCCCCATTTATTTACCTGTAATTCAAGGTTATATGTTCTTTAATTGTCCTTATAGTGAAACACAGGACTCTTAAACTGGTGAGGATCCTGGCAGCTTTCGTACGCTTCAGTTTTTATTTTGCAAATCCATGAGTACAACTTGTCACTGTATACCGGTTGATGCAAATAAATGGCGATTAATTTGTTTCATTAAGCACTTACAGAAGATGTTTGGTCCTTTACTTTGCAGACAGGATGCTCAATTGTCGACTCAAACTGATCTGAACTTTTAATCATAAAGTCATTGGTTATGTTGAGAAAGGTGATTGATAATTGTCACTCCCTGCATCGCCCAGCCAATAATCTAATAGGGAAGGACGTTGTCTCCCCTCTCTGCGGGCGACAATGATAAATGTGCTTTATAAGCTATTGTCTACTGTATCATTTCCAAGTGCGGTATAATATTGTATGCAAGATACTACTCAGGACTGTAGATAATATTTCTTCTTGGACAAAAAGCGTGTTTTCATATGCTGCGTAACTGGACTGAAACTCAATATGACGGTAAAAAATAGGGGCATATATTCTTCTTGAATATCCCTGTGGGGACGGCAGTATATAAAACAAATTGTATTATAGCAGAAACCTCTGACCAGATTAAATATTTTGGGCAAAATGAACTGAAATAATAAATATCTTTCCTCCCTACTCGTCAGCACAGTTTCTGCTTACTTATAATAAAATGTACCTTGTCCGCAATGATTCAGTCCAAAGTTTAGGAAAACTTTGATTCCCAATTAATCCGAATTTTCTCATGCTTCGTGGTAACGAATCAGGTTTTCCTAAAATGGTGGCTGCACGAGTTTCAAAACAAAACTTAGTGTAGAGGACACAAGCCCAGGAACGCAAGATCACCCATAATGCCGTACAGCCAGCCAATTCACAAATAGCCATCCCCTGTGATGTCACAGCCTTATAAAACACTCTTCCTGCACGGTCACCACATTGTCCTGTGACCTGAGCAAAGGGAGAGACATAGGAAGTGCTCATCCGCTAGGGACAGTGTTGCTGAACATTATTAATAGAAGAATATTGGATAGGGAGACTGCAGGGAGACTTATTATGCATCATTTTTTTTTATTCCTACATCAGCTGTAATCTAAGATATGTAATACAATACCAATAAAGATGGACGCCTTTATTATTCCAGTACCAGCGTGCCAATCAATACCTTCCAGTCTGCACCCATTATGGTGGCCAGGTCTTAATGATGACCATGCTCATCGTTAACTATTTAGTACATGTTTGCAATGCAAACAGGCATTGCATATAGGCTGGGCTATTATGCATGGGCGAACTAAGAACTTAAAGTGGTGCTGGAAAAAAATTAAAGTTATAAGTGGGTTCAAATTGACAGAAGTGGGCCAGCATAAGAAGGCAGGGACAACATCAACACCATAGTGCAGCACAAAACGCTGCCCTGCAGAACCAAATACCATGGTGCAGCACAAAATATTACCTCAGCAGAACCAAATATCACAGTGTAGCACAAAATACTGAGGATGGCGGTACAGTTGAATTCAGGGGGGGGGGGCTGCAGCTGCTCACCAGGGGCATAGATACCTGAAGCTCCTAGTATTAGTTTATGCTGAAGGTATCAGATTGTTATGTACCCAGCTGGTGGCCATAAGGAAGGCTCGGCCCCCTGGGCATAGGGCCATCGGAAAATGTCTCTGTAGGGTCTATGGTCAGTTCGCCCTTGCTATTATGGCTTAAGAACCTAATGTTATTCTGTTAGAGTGAAACCACAGGATGAGGTTGTGGGGCATTGGAGGCGTAGCTGGGTGTGGTCAAGAACCACATGGCTAATTAGGCCACATTTGCCTTTTATTTAATTAATGAAAACTGTATAGCAGCTGTATAACTGCACTTGCTTGATAAAGGCTCCATAGCCGAAATGTTGCATCTGGGATAAATTCCAACTAGCGGGCGTGCTGTCTCCATCCGTTTTTTTTTTCTATATATGTGGAACTGTATAGCCGGTCAACATTGTTAATGTCTGCCCGGCACATTTAATACTGCAACGCCGTTAACATTGAAGACTGGCTATACAGTGCAGTCTTCATTAGTTAAATAAGAGGCAGCTGTGGCCTAACTGGCCTGCAGACCCCAGTCAGTCATGCCCTGAACGGATCACAAACAAGCCATACTGTCGTAGCCTTAGACTAACCATCTGACCATGTAATTGTAGGACAACTGTAATAACTGTATATCCTTGTTCTTTGTTGTACTGTATGACCCACCCTAAGAAACAGCCAGCAGAAAATGTGTCTGTGTGAACATAGAGCATTTTCTAAGCCTAAAACAGGTGTAGAAAACAATGAATGAGATTGCCCTTCCACACCCACTTTTTTAGACCTGGCATGAGCGGGAAAAAGTCACAGACTGCGGTGCAAAGAACTTTTGCACCGTAATCTGCACCAGGAATACTCCTAATATAGATCTATTTCTGTAAGTAAATAAACCCCATTGTGTCCAGCTAATGAAATTCTAAGACTTTATTATTATGTCTGTGTGAACATAAGAATGTTTTAAGGTATATCTAGTGGTAGGTGTGTTGGGTCACTTTTTTTGAGGATCCTCCACTAAGGGTCACTGCAAGGACACAGGCATAGGGACAGTACTATCAACTGGGACGGACTGGGAACTTAAAGTGGCCCTGGAAAAAATACTAGAAGTGGCCCTGTTTTTTAGTCGGGTCCAAATTGATGGAAGGCAGGACCAGCAATACCATATTTTGGCACATTATACCACCACAACAGAGCTATATACCACAGTCCATCACAAAATACTGCCCGGCAGCACAAAATACATCCCCAAAAGCTTCCACTGGCTGGCTGTGAGGAGGGCTCAGATGGCCCCCTGGGCATCCCTGTAAGGTCTATGGTCAATCTGCCCCTGCTATCAACTCTGTAATCACTCCCCAGGTACCTCTGGACATGCAAACTGTGACTAACCACTAACCTCTATCTCTACCCCCAACCTTCACATTGATGAACAGCAATCATCCAGCATCCCCTGAGATGTTAATAATGATCTACAAGTGTGGGCAATGAGCCCTTGCTTTGAGCATAAATACATAATATCAATTGTGTATTGTTCATAACTGCTTGCTTTCTGTTAGAAGTGACACCATTCTTAGCTGTGTTATGAGCCTGTACTGTCTTGAGTTGCTGGTAAGTATACTGTATATTCATCTGCTTATAGTTTTATATAGGGTTGACCAAATTCAGTTATTATAGAGTCAGGAAAAATTGCTGTAAGAATACCTAAACAAGCATTTTGAAGGTTTATTGACTCCTTCGGTCTGCTCCAAAAGCTAGATCTTAATAAAAACCTTTACCACGTGTTGAATTTGAAGCTGTTGACCGACACTGCATTCCAAAGGGAAGGACTTAAAGGGGTTGTCCCACGAAAAATATTCTACAGTTTTCAAACCAGCACATGCATCTGAATACTTTTGTAATTGCATATATTTAAACATTCTGTATAGCCACTGAGTTATTCAATAAAATGTATCTGTATAGTGCCACTTAATTTCTTATTTCTTTGACCTGCTCACTGAGAAGGCCGCACATGCTCAGTTTCATCTTTCAACTGCCTCCTAAGCTGTGATAGGAGGAGCTGAGACACGCCCCCTGAGCTTCAGCAGAAAAGACACTCCCCTTGAGCTGTCAACTTGATATAAATCTAGCAGAGCAATGAATGGGGAAATCTCTGGCTCCATGTGAGGTACAGAGCTGGTTCTAGCGTTGTTAGAAAAGTATTGTCACTAGATGATGTCTGGTTTTCATTTTTTACTTTATTTGTGGGATAGCCCCTTTAAGTTATGCTGTGTTCTTACTGTACCAGTAAATAAAGGATAGTCCATTCTGGTGAACAGTCCGCATAGAAGGGTTAACAATTTGTGAACTTGTATTGAAGCAGTCATGTAAAGTATAGAGTTGAGCGAATCCTAAAAGATTCGGAGATTCGGTATTCGGCCCGAATTTTCCGCGGGATTCGTGGGTTCGAGCCGAATCACGAATCCCATTAAAGTCTATGGGAGACCTGAATATTTTTGCAGGGGCCAAAGGTTCTGCACAGTCAAGTTTGCCCCAACATGTGAAAACCTCAGAAAAAGATGGAAACACCTTGGAAATGGATAGGAAACACCAGGGGCAGCATGTAGGGATGCCTCTGAGGCTCCCTAATTGCACCATTTTTTTCTAAATCTGGCCAATAGTCTGGTGATGACCCCAAGGCAATTTTCAGGGACACGGTAATGGTGACCCACTTAAAAATGCTGCCTGACAACCTGGTGGTGAACCCCTGATTGTCTGTCTTTCAATAAGATTGCAGTGTAAAGCATGGTGGTGAGCCTCATTATGACTTTTTGGATGGAGATTGCATGTGGTCAAGTACTCCCTGGAACCCTATAGTCACCCCTTCTTCTGATGTGCTACCCCAGAACATTCTCTTGCCCCAATTCGCAAGACCTTTTGCAGTCTCAGTGTGCTGACAGTGGGGATTTATCAGTGTTGTCTGAGGAGGTGGTGGACAATGGCGAGACACAGGTGTCGGGGGGTGAGGTAGTTGAAAGTAGTGTTGCACGATATATCGAAAACTCGGTACGTTTTCGGGTACCTAGTGCGGTTACCGGAAGCTCGATACCGAGTTTCTCTTACCGTCCGATACATAGAACATGGGAGCGCGCATCACTTTAATGCAGTTGCCATGTTCTAATATCTGCCGCGCTGCCAGGGCTGGATTATAATTCGAGCACCTGGAGCTACTGCTCCAGGCCCCCGCACCAATGATTTCATGGAGGGCCCCACGCCCCCCTCAGACCCCCGCAGCGTCAGGTCATAGTGCGCGCCGGCAGGGAACACAGTGGAGCGGGAGCCTGAGGACAGCGGCAGCCAGAACAGGTAAGTATGCTTTTTTTAAAGTGGCTGGGTGGGCTGATCTGAGGTCTGAGGGGGCCACAAGACGCTGATCTGAGGTCTGATGGGGGCACAAGATGCTGACCTGAGGTCTGATGGGGGCACAAGACGCTGATCTGAGGTCTGATGGGGCACAAGACGCTGACCTGAGGTCTGATGGAGCACAAGACGTTGACCTGAGGTCTGATGGGGCACAAGACGCTGACCTGAGGTCTGATGGGGGCACATTGTGTTGATCTGAGGTCTGATGGGGCACAAGACGCTGACTGAGGTCTGAATGGGGGCACAAGACATTGACCTGAGGTCTGATGGGGGCACAAGACGCTGACCTGAGTCTGATGGGGGCACAAGGACGCTGACCTGAGGTCTGATGAGGCACAAGATGCTGACCTGAGGTCTGATGGGGCACAAAGACGCTGACCTGAGCTCTGATGGGGGCACATTGTGTTGATCTGAGGTCTGATGGGGGCACAAGACGCTGATCTGAGGTCTGATGGGGGCACAAGACGCTGACCTGAGGTCTGATGGGGAACAAGACGCTGACTTTGAGGTCTGATGGGGGCACAATGTGTTGATCTGAGTTTATTATCCCTGTACAGTGACATCACTGTGTGTTTATCCCTGGACTTGATCACTGTGTTTATTATCCCTGTACTGTGACATCACTGTGTTTATTATCCTGTACTCGTGACATCACTGTGTTTATTATCTCTTTTGTACTGTGACATCACTGTGTTATTATCCCTGTACAGTGACATGACTGTGTGTATTATCCCAGTACTTGTGACATCACTGCGTTTATTATCCCTGTACTGTGACATCACTGTGTTTATTAACTGTACTGTGACATCACTGTGTTTATTATCTCTGTACTGTGACATCACTGTGTTTATTATCTCTGTACTGTGACATCACTGTGTTTATTATCTCTGTACTGTGACATCACTGTGTTTATTATCCCTGTACGGTGACATCACTGTGTTTATTATCCCTGTACAGTAACATCGCTGTGTTTATTATGTCTGTACAGTGACATCGCTGTGTTTTGTGTTTATTATCCCTGTACTGTGACATCACTGTGTTTATTATCCCTGTACAGTGACATTGCTGTGTGTATTATCCCAGTGCAGGAAGAGGTAAGTGTTCTGTGTTTGTGTGTTTTTTTTCTATTTTTCAGGGTCGTGAATGCAGAGGACTACGTCGGATTTCGGTGGACTACGTCAGACCAGCTTTTTTTTTTTAATAAAATGGTCAAACAGGGGTCTGGGGGAGTGTTTATTTCAATAAAATGTTTTATACTTGTGTGTGTGTATTTTTTTTTACAATACTACAGTTTTAGTAATTAGGGCTATCTACAGGCAGCCCTGATTACTAATACTGGGCTTAGTGCTTGCCGGTATGGCAGGCCAGCACTAACCCCAACATCTATTACCTCGGCACCCACCGCCACCAGGGGTGCCGGGAAGAGCCGGGTACCCGCAGGACCGGACCTTCTAAATTGAGGGTCTGGCTCTGGGGCGGCTGCAGGCTGGTACCATTAGGCTGGGAAGGGCCAATAACCGTGTCCCTTCCCACCCTGGTAGTGCCAGACTGCTGCTGCTGGTTGTATCTGGCTGGCAAAGGAAAAAAGGTGGGGAACCCCACGCCATTTTTTTACAAAAATAATTAATTTTAAAAAAAAATGTCGATAATTACTAAAACTGTAGTATTGTAAAAAAAATACACACACACACAAGTATAAAACATTTTATTGAAATAAACACTCCCCCAGACCCCTGTTTGACCATTTTATTAATAAAAAAAAAAAAAGCTGGTCCAACGTAGTCCACCGAATCCGACGTAGTCCTCTGCATTCACGACCCTGAAAAATAGAAAACAAACACACAAACACAGACCACTTACCTCTTCCTGCACTGGGATAATACACACAGCGATGTCACTATACAGGGATAATAAACACAGTGATGTCACTGTACAGGGATAATAAACACTGTGATGTCACAGTACAGAGATAATAAACACAGTGATGTCACAGTACAGAGATAATAAACACAGTGATGTCACCGTACAGGGATAATAAACACAGTGATGTCACAGTACAGGGATCAGCGTCTCGTGCCCCCATCAGACCTCAGGTCGGCGTCTCGTGCCCCCATCAGACCTCAGGTCGGCGTCTCGTGCCCCCATCAGACCTCAGGTCGGCGTCTCGTGCCCCCATCAGACCTCAGGTCGGCGTCTCGTGCCCCATCAGACCTCAGGTCGGCGTCTCGTGCCCCCATCAGACCTCAGGTTGGCGTCTCGTGCCCCCATCAGACCTCAGGTCAGCGTCTTTTGCCCCATCAGACCTCAGATCAGGGTCTCCCCCCCCTTCAGACCTCAGATCAGCCCACCCAGCCACTTAAAAAAAGCATACTTACCTGCCCTGCCGCTGCCATCAGGTTCCGCGCTCCACTGTCTTCCCTGCCGGCGCGCACTATGACCTGACGCTGCGTCAGGTCATAGTGCGCGCCGGAAGGGAAGACAGTGGAGCGTGGGAGCCGAGGACAGCGGCAGCGCGGCAGGACAGGTAAGTATGCTTTTTTTAAGTGGCTGGGTGGCTTGGGGCCTACCGGAGGATCCTCCAGTCCTCTGGTGGGCCAGTCCGACACTGTGCAGGTCCCTACCTTATGTAAATTTAGGTCACATGTCACTGCCAGCCAATCACTGCTGAGGAGGTATAGGGGCTGTTACATCACAGCAGGCGTTCCCACAGGCTTCCTTTTGATGCTGATTGGCTGAAAAAAACTGGCATTTCAAACTTGCAGTGACGCACGAATAATCACGAATCCGCGCTGCCTTGGGATGCCAAGCCGAGCCGAAGCGGGCAATATTCGTGCGAATCACGAATATTGCCGCTTCAATTCGCTTATCACTAGTAAAGAACAGTGTGTATTTCTGTGCTTGCTGTAATTTGGAGATAGGTATTGGCCGTGACACCTCGTCATCATGATTCTATGCATAACTAAAGCATAAACACATAACAATTCTCATGCATATTTCAACTCTGAACGCATTCCAACGAGAAGCTATTCTTCATTGTCACAGAGCCGAGATATTTTCACAAAGTCCGTGCAATCTTTTCCAGTGAAATAATTGTTAGTGACTAAAAATTTAATTAAAGAAATATCTTCACTTTTCTTGGTCAATGTTTTCTTTTATGAGAAGAAAAATGAAATAGAGAAGTTCCGGGTCAGGAAACAGTCCAATTATACTGCAACTTAATTTACTGAATTAATTACCCATTTTATTTTCAGAAAACATGTTTTCAAATGGAATTCATTGCTGTTTAATTTGGAATGTGACTATTGGCACAGGTTCTGAAAATACTGGGGTGTTTTTTCCCATCCTCTTCATGTTTCTGTTTCGAGACTCAAGGATAATTAATATTCAATTTGTCGGATCTAATGTGTCAGGAAACGTCCGTTTCCTCTTCGGCAAGAGAGGAGCCCGGCCTATGACTAATTGCATCTTTTGTTATCAGACCTGATTAGCAGATTCATTGTCATGTACAAAGGATGTTTGTTTTTGGAGGAGGTTTTTATGTTAAAGTGCTCTGACACTTTTGTCATGAAGTATCAGGATGGGAGTATAGGAAAATATTCTGTAAATAGTTACAGTCTGCTGTAAAAAAAAGAAACAAGGTTAATGTTAATTCTGAATTTTAATGTCTGATATTATGAGTTTAATGCACGCTATAGGGCATGGTAATTGGGTGACAGCCAATCAGGAGTTCCGGTGTGGTACTGGATTTTGACATCTGATTTTGACTTGGACCTTGACTATAGCCTGATGATATGGACTTCCTAGTTTGAACCGTGGCTTGGTATTCTATGTGATTTGTCTACGTCTGGCTTTTAAGCTGCCCACTCTTCTACAGTAGTATTGACTTTGGCATGTTTCTGACTACGATTTATAGATCCTGATTTGGTTTTATCTTGTCTGTTCTGATCTGACCCAGCTTGCTGTTTCCACCATATTTCTATTTTGTGTCTATTGATCTGCCACTAGTTTATTACTGTTTTATCCTGTACTTCCCTCCTGTATAGTCCCCTCCACTTATTTAGGAAGGGACTGTCGATTAGTTGTGATTTAGGGTACATCATACATAAGTAGGGACAGTGGAATTGGCGAACTTAGGGTTCACCGATTCCTACAGTTTGGGAAATTTCATAATTATCATTAATAATCTAGAGTAATTTCATGACGATTTCTCTACAATAATTTTTATTGTAAAGGAATTTTCAAGTTCTATGTAAGGCCTCTTTCAAACTAGCGGCAGCACGGATCCGGCAGGTGAAGGGTGCCACCGGATCCGTGCTGCCGCAGGTACATGTGTGGGGTTGGAACCACTCTCCGGTCCCACACATGTCACACAGTACATACACACAGCCACACAGATACATACATACTTACATGCTCCCGGCAGCTCCGCGCAGCACAGTACAGGAGGAGGACGGCACGCACATAGGACGATTCCCCACAGCGCCATCTGCTGGGCGCTGTGGGGAATCGTCCTATGTGCGCGCCGTCCTGCTCCTCCTGCGCTGTGGAGACCTGCCGGGAGCATGTAAATATGTATGTGTATTTGTATGTGTATATGTCTGTGTATGTTTATGTGTATGTCTGTCTGTATGTGTGCAGGTGACGGATCCATCATAAACTCCATTGAAAGTCAATGGAGGACAAATCCATTTACCATTGTGTCACATCAAACGGATCCGTCTCCATTGACTTTCATTGGGGGTCATGACGGATCCGTCTTGGTGCGGATGCCTGGACCGGATAGCAAACCGCAGCATGCTACGGTTTGCTCTCCGGTCTGAAGACGGAAAGGAATGCTTTTTGGAGCATTCCGTTGTCTTCAGTTCAGTTTTGTCCCCATTGACAATGAATAAGGACAAAACTGAACCATTTTATTCCGGTATTGAGCCCTTATGACGGAACTCAATACCGGAATTAGAAAACGCTAGTGTGAAAGTAGCCTAATACTGTCTCATTTTATAAGCCTCCTCTTATACCTCCAACCCCTATCTCATGCACTGCTTATTCACTCTCATTTTACTGGTGAAATCTGTCTTCAGCAAGCCAGCATTTACGACTGATCATGAGCTTCATTGTGTGATCAGGTTACAGCCTGAAGAAGATTGGAGAAGGGATAGGAAGGAGAAGTAATTAGTAGCCTTGGAGAGAAAAATTGAAAGAGGGTGGCAGAGACACATGGAAGCATTGCTGAAGGCTCTAGAAAGTTCTCGAATTTAATTTAGTCAATTTCTATGACTAAAGGAGGTAACTTCTAGACTTGACCGCAGCGAATCAATGGATGTTGTATAAATATCTGTATGTGGGTAAGTAACTGGCTCTGTGATAGAAAACAGAGGATGGTTATTAGCGGTACACACTCAGATTGGGTCACTGTCACTAGTGTGGTACCACAGGGGTCAGTATTGGGCCCTATTCTCTTCAATATCTTTATTAATGATTATTAATGATCTTGTAGAAGGCTTGCACAGTAAAATATCAATTTTTGCAGATGGCACTAAACTGTGTAAAGTAATTGACACAGAAGAGGTCAGCATACTGCTACAGAGGGATCTGGATAGATTGGAGGCTTGGGCAGAGAAGTGGCAGATGAGGTTTAACACTGACAAATGTAAGGTTATGCACATGGGAAGGAATAATGCAAGTCACCAGTACATACTAAATGGTAAAACACTGGGTAACACTGACATGGAAAAGGATCTAGGAATTTTAGTAAACAGCAAACTGTAGAAATCAGTGTCAGACAGCTGCTGCCAAGGCCAATAAGATAATGGGTTGCATCAAAAGGGGCATAGATGCCCGTGATGAGAACATAGTCCTGCCACTTTACAAATCACTAGTCAGACCACACATGGAGTACTGTGTACAGTTCTGGGCTCCTGTGAACAAGGCAGACATAGCAGAGCTGGAGAGGGTTCAGAGGAGGGCAACTAAATTAATAACTGGAATGGGTGGACTACAGTACCCAGAAAGATTATCAAAATTAGGGTTATTCACTTTACAAAAAAAACAACTGAGGGGAGATCTAATAAATATGTATAAATATATTAGGGGTCAGTACAGAGATCTCTCCTATCATCTATTTATCCCCAGGACTGTGACTGTGACGAGGTGACATCCTCTGCATCTGGAGGAAAGAAGGTCTGTACGGTAAGAGCAGTGAGACTATGGAGACATCATACCAGCTAGTCTAAATTTACTTGGCAGGGAAAACTGACAATTAGAGATAGAGCCCTCTAAACAATACAAAAAATACAAGTGCAAAATAGTCAGAAGTACTTGTATTGCTCATGTTTCATGTGTTATTGCTTATTACAGTACTTCTATTTTCAAGATGTTTGCCAGGGAATAAGAACATATTTCATTACATTCACAGGCTCCAAACCCACACATGCAGAACCTTTTCATTTTGGCAAATGAGTGGCCAAGATGACCAGCTTTATATTCTGTCTGGAGACGTTTATGCTATATAGAGGACATTCATCATTAGTGGTTGTTTTTGTGTCCTTTTTAAGTCTGTCTTTGCTTTGTGTTTCTTGCCAACTTTATGAAATGGCACATCTTATTAATATATTTGGCATGGTTGTGGTTTACACTTTTATGTGTAAAAGTATACCAGGGGGTTGCCTTGTATGGAGTTGCAATTTTTGTATGACTTTTTCTAGTAGTGAATGTGCCATAATCCAGGTCTAATCTCACTATTATTCCTTAAAGGGCATCTGTCAGCAGATTTGTACCTATGCAACTGGCTGACCTGTTACATGTGTACTTGGCAGCTGAAGACATCTGTGATTGGTCCCATGTTCATACGTGCCTGCATAGTGTGTAGTGAGGCCACACACCCTCATACCCCTAGGCAGCTCTGTAAGTGGAGGCAACAAGCCCTCCTCACATTCTAGGACAGGTTGCTGGTGGCCATTTCAAATCATTCCCGGAGAACCCCTTTATACCTTTTTGTATATCTGAAACAGACGTAGAAAATGGAAAATGAGACAGGTCTTCCGGCTCGTCCCCTTCCCTGCCCACACCTGGAGTGAATGAGGAGAAGTCGCAGATTGCAGCAAAACTAGCTGTTGCATCGCAATCTGCGCCTGAAATAGGCCTAATATAGGCCTATTTCAGCTTAATAAATGACCAACTCAGTCTTTAAAGTCACAACAATAATGTTAGCCTAGGTTTATATCTCGTAACAAAACATAGTGTGGGCCCCTGCCCCATCCAGTTTCCTATATGCATGTGACAATCACTCCTAGTCAATGCAAATTGATTCTGACTAATTTACTTATTTTATTATGTGAAACAAATTTTATTAAAACATTGCAATAAAAAGACCTCACTACACCCCAACTGCTTTATCTGGCTTTCAGAAAAAGTGGAATATGTACTTCATAAATATGGAGGTGATTTTGACCACCATATTTCTCAATGTATACTATTCACACCAGACAACTGGCATAAATACATTGATCAATTTCCTGCTTCCCTTCTATTATACAGCTGTCTGTCTGCATCCAACAGTAGGGGGAGCTTGGTGCATTGAAGTGTATACAGTTACTAGTTACTGGAAACTGAAATAATCTCTTTGTACTGAACTCCCCCAAGTGGTGGCTGCATAAAAATGCAGTGCTTTTACATTGTGAAGAGAAAGGAGTTCAGTGTGGGCCCCACTCCCCCGGGCCCCATAGAAGTTGATTAGTCTTCCTCTACTGGAAGTAGGTCGCTGATGTATTGGCATTTTGTACAATATTTTTGCTGGGATCTGTGGTGGAGACTGTAAAAGGAATCTCCACCACAGACTAATTAATTAGATCAACTTTCCATATCTTCTGGACTCTGGAACAAACTAGTAATTTCTGAAGTTTTTATTTAAACTCTCTTTACACTCTGATGTGTTTTATATGACAATTTCTCATGAGATGTGTTTGCTTCTCTCCATCTTCAGTCTCTCACTATCTTACAGGCCTGACCTGCACACCCAGAGCAAAATTAAAGCCAATGAAAACATTATGGACATGAGAATTTATGGCGGGACCATGGAAAGCTCCAGTGTTTGAAAGGAAGCCAGCAGAGATTTATTCAACATTATTAAGTGTTTGTGCCTTGTGCAAGATAAGCAACAAAGAGGGATTTATCAAAGGCTGACACCAGTTCTTCAGAGAGGAAAAACAGACTGCAGGATTTATCATATCACATCCCATGCACATGCGTGGAATGGAACACAAGTACATTGTAAGAGATACAGGTTCTGGACTCTCTACAGATTGTAGCATGTAAAATGGATTAGACACCTGTTTAAAAATAAACTGGAAGCTTTTATATGAGGATAGTCTTAAAAGATGATAATAGAAAGCATGCAATGCCAGGTGGACCAGCTTACCGAGAAGGATGGACTTTTGATGTTCTTCAAACCCTGTTCTTTTCACATTCCACAAATATAAACATATGGCTTAAAATGAAATGTGTGTTACGTGTAAGATAAGCCAAACCAAACCATAAAATGTTATACATCACAAATACCTGATAGGATTGTGTCCTACCTCTCACTAAGAAGCACAAGACACTTTTCATAACAACTATAAACTACAAAGTCACATACAGGCACAGACATATCTCCAGTGAACTCACCCAATAGACAAGTATCACAGAAGTGTTATTCTGTGGCTTTCCCATAAATGCTAAAGACTTTGAGATAATTGCAGAATTCCTTATGAACTTAGCTTTGGCATTACAGTGGCCCTTCACAAAAACAGCTCACAAAAAGTTTACAGTAAATGCAGAATGATAAGCTAAGAAACTTTGATGCCCTACTTCTTTTTTTTTGGGGGGACATGGTACCCTCAATTCCCAGTCCTCTCTTACTTTCTAGTCCATGGCCAACAGTCCTCTCTTACTTTCTAGTCCATGGCCAACAGCTAGTCCATGGCCAACAGCAACTTACTTTCTAGTCCATGGCAGTCTACAGAATTTTTCACTGCACTGTAGTATATATAACTGAGAGAAAAAGCGTAGTCTTTAGACTGCGGCTATTGTACCGCACACCACTCAATTTTTCACTGCACTGTAGTATATACAACTGAGAGAAAAAACGTAGTCTTTAGATTGCGGCTACTGTACCGCACACACAGAATTTTTCACTGCACTGTAGTATATATAACTGAGAGAAAGAACTTAGTCTTTAGACTCTGGCTACTGTACCCCACACGACAGAATTTTTCACTGCACTGTAGTATATATAACTGAGAGAAAAAACGTATTTTCTAGACTCCGGCTACTGTACCGCACACGACAAAATTGTTCACTGAACTGTAGTATATATAACTGAGAGAAAAAACGTAGTCTTTAGACTGCGGCTACTGTACCGCGCACAACAGAATTTTTCACTGCACTGTAGTATATATAACTGAGAGAAAAAACGTAGTCTTTAGACTGCGGCTACTGTACCGCACACGACAGAATTTTTCACTGCACTGTAGTATATATAACTGAGAGAAAAAACGTAGTCTTTAGAACACGGCTATTCTACCGCACACCACTCAATTTTTCATTGCACTGTAGTATATATAACTGAGAGAAAAAACGTACTGTTTAGAATGCGGCTACTGTACAGCACACCACAGAATTGTTGACTGCACTGTAGTATATATAACTGAGAGAAAAAACGTATTCCCTAGACTGCACTACAGATCCCAGCAAGCCAAGGTACAGCAGCAGCAAAAATGAGTACTGAGAGGTTTTTGGGCAATTTCTTTCGGGTCTGTGTGGACCACGTGCTGTCCCCTTTCTGCCACCAGTCGCTGTGCACAGTGTGCAGCCAAGATGGTGGTAGCTGCACTACAAGTCCCAGCCAGCAGCTAGGAGGAGACCAAAAAAAAGGTGCTTGTAGACCTTAGAAAGGCTGTTGGGTTCTTTGAGGATGATTCCTGCCTAACCAAAATCTAAATTGAGGCCCTAACACTCTCCCTGACAGACAGCAGCTCTATCCCTAATCTCATCCAGGCGGCGTCTGAGGCGAGCAGCGCAGGACCAGATTCTTATATTCCCAGGTCATCTGATCTGGCCAGCCAATCCCTGCTATCGACTTGTAGGGGTTCCACGTGATGCTAGGAGGTACCAAAGACTCTCCTGCATGTTGATTGGCTGAGAAAAAGGCGCCTAACATGCAGGAAGAGGAAGATGCCATTTCCTCGAGTATCGCGAGATGCTCGTCCGAGTATCGAGTATGTACGAATACCCTAATGCTCGAACGAGCACCAAGCTCGGAGTAGCATGTTCGCTCATCTCTAGGTCATCAATCCTCAGACTCACATGTCAAGAAATACTTAATTGGAAAGAGTTTTCCTGTGTTCAGATGTGTAAACTTAGTACTCTTACAAATAAAGGAGCAACTATGCATCCCAAACAGGAACCTAGGAACAAGAGCCCAAACAACATGTAAATGTTAATTGTGAATTTTTGAAACCTCACTACTTAAATCCAAAAAAGTTGACATAAATGGAATCCTTTATGCAAATTTTCACTTAAATTTGGGTTTGGGTAACTCCACTCTAGATATTGACTGTGTCTTCTTTTTGTGTCTATCAATAAGTGATTGGGGATAATTTCTTAACCAAAAAGTTAGAACTCATCTCTTTCAACGCCAGTGCATACCTTTGTTCATCTTCCATAATCCTCCTAACCCTCAGCATCTGGCTTTATGGTAGGGAGGGATCTTAACATATTCTTTGAATACCAACAGTCAAATCGAAGTAGAGTATTTTTATCATAAAACATATGTGTATGCCCTCATTGTTGGTAATCTGGGTATCCAAAAACTGCAGCTTGTCTACTGAATAGGAAAGGACTTTTATTATTTGTGGTTGTTTTGGTGTCAGATTTAAGTCTGCATCAAATGTATGAAGTGGTTCACCTTAATAATACAGTATATTTGGCATGAGTGAAATGTTTTGCCAGCCATTGTGACTTTCTTTGCAACTTTTGCAAAAGTCTCACATAGTAAGTGAGCCATAATCCAGGTCTAATCTCTTTTTTAGCCTTTAAATAGAGATGAGCGAAATTTTAGAAAGTTCAGTTCGGCTGCCTCGCAGAATTTTACAAAAAAATTCACTTTGTGACAAATTACTTCATCACGAAGTGCCTTTTTTTTGTAAGTAGCGTGGCCCCCTGTCATTATAACTCTCAGATGCCGTGTTCATACATGATGGTGGCATTTGAGTGTTAAAACAGTGTAAAATTAACATTAAAAAATTAAATCAATCTTACCGCCTCCATTTACTTGTGACTTCCTGGCCGCCGCCATCTTGCTTGAAGATCTGGCGTGAAATCACACGCGGCGCCAGATGACATCATCACACCGGCCAGCATGGCAATATCATACGTCACCATGCACGGGATTTTGGCCGAGATCTTCAATCAAGATGGCAGCTGGCAGCCCGTCGCGGGAAAATCGAGGAGGTATGATTTTTTTTGGTTTTTTTTACGCTATTTCAGTTTAAATCGATTCACTAACATGAATCATGAGGAAATTCAGCTTCAAGGCAAATGGAATTTATCCTGAAATTTGTATCGAATTCCATTTTGTGGGATTCGATTCACTCATCCCTACCTTAAAACACAGACAATGTTTACAAAAATTTACAGAAAACAGGAAAATCACCATGACTACCAACTTTTTGTCGTCCTATGTCTTTTGTCTTATTTGCCTTAAAATGATTTAACATTTTACACAGTTTTCTATAAACCAACAGTTTTGTTCTCTTCTACAATATAAGACAGTCTTACCAAGTGAGATGTAAATAATAAGTGTCAGAATTCAGAGAAAACCGCACTTATCATTATTTATTTCACAAGTCCCCTTATCTCTCCCTTGCTTTATCTTGCCGAGACTTCTGGCACAAAATTCTGGCTGCTCCACACTCCAAGCTCAGCGCACATCCAGCTTTCCGCAGCATGTGTTACAGATATAATTGCATTAAGCTGGACTGTGGCCCAGCCTCTCCTCGTACTCATCCCCTGTTCTGCAGAGAGAGAGAGAGAGGGTGAAAGAACCAGCCTTGAAAGCCTGCAAATTACCGAGATGTAAATTAGCCGCTATGCAAATGCGAATAATATGCAAATAGGCCATGCATAAAAATGATTGCTCTAACGAGAAGTACACCCCGTTTATTCATTAGGATAATTTCTGTTATACATTGTTTCACAGTATTTTGCATTGTTCCTGGTAATATGAAAATTTAGTTTCATTATGCTTGGCCTGATTTCCATTTTTTGGGCTGTTTTGTGATGATACAAACAATTAGAGTTAAATGATAATGTTAAAAGGTGTGTGGAGTTTACAAAAGCTCCATTTCTTTCCTCTCACCCTTTTTACTGACTCTGTCGTATTTCTCAAAGCCTTCTCCTGTTGCTATAATTACTTAATAATTTATAAGGTGCCGAGCTACTGTGCAGGCTAAGGTGCAAGCCAGTCTTAAATATTAATATAGTAATGGATTGATGAGTCTTCTCATAAACTTCCATTGGGGGATTAAACTATTTCATTTTTTGCTGTACTTGAAGAGGGTGACCCCACTTTAGGATTCCTGCCATGTTGACAACCCACAAGTTGCTAAGTGCTCAGATGATTAGTGACGTTGTGAACATTTTATTATGGAAAATACATTTTTGACTGTGTTACATTGCGTGAAATTATGTTTGATGCTTACGGGCCTTTGTGCAACAACAATGTTGTTTTATTACATTGCAGCTTTTAAAGTACAAACCATGGCATGGAATTTAGGGGGTCATTTACTATGATAAAATATGTCTAAATTAAGCGCATTTGAGTCGCAGATAGCCCCCTTCTCACACCTGGTCTGAAATTGCGGGCGTGGCATGGGCAAGAAATGGGACGGGTGGGCAGTCCCGTCTCATTCATGATTTCCTACGTCTGTTTTAGGTGTAGAAAAAGTTCTAAATGTAAGACAACAAGGAAGATGTCTTACATTTGCATCTGGTGCTGGATACGCTGAAGTCATATAGAGGCCTGCGTCTGTTCATAACTTTCACCAACAGTTTAGGGCTTTATTAAGACTGGCTTCTAAAATGCCGGTTTTAATACTGTAAATGTACCCCTAACGGCCCATTCATGGGTCCGCATCTATTCTGCAATATTGCGGAATAGATGCGGCCCCATTCACATCTATGAGAGCGGGCAGCCGCGGCACGGAGCCAGCTCCGTACCGCAGCTCTGCATAAAAAATTAAAACATGTCCTATACTTGTCTGCATGAGCGGCCAAGTATAGGCATTTTCAATGGGGCGTCCGGCCGTGTGTTCAGCAGCGTTGCGGAACACACGCCGGGCGGACCCGCAATAATACGGCCATCTGAATGGGCCCTTAGTCTGTATTTAGTTCTTTTACTATGTTTGTATTGATTCCACATAAAGAGCAGAAATGATGCCCTCTAGAAGACGAGGCTAGATTTTACGACTTGCCAACTGAAGGTACATTTCTGACGTTTTGCATTACTTGGAGCCTTCAATTTTCAATATTTGTACTGCCATGAGATGTAAAATTCAGGAAAAAATAGACTTATCAGGACTGAAAGAGATTTAGAAAGTGTTTACTAAACTATGATAAAAGACATATGTGCAAAGGATAACATACAGAGTAAAGTGAGTAACAGTCAGTCACCAAAGCTGTGAACAAATGAGCGAGTTCCCCATCGGCCAGTTTCCATTATGGCACCCAAATGATAGAAAGATAGGTGATGGCAGCAAGACACACCTTACCCCGATGATGTTTTTAATGGAGCTAAGCATGTACAGTTAGTTCAGACTTCAGGAATATGAATAGGTATCAACAAGTACCACTAACCAACGACAAGGAATTGAAGGGGAAAGAACCACTAAAATACCTTGCTATACATTTTTTTGATAATTTTATTCCAGCTTCAAAAGAAGAGAGGACAACAGTTCTACTGCAGAGAATGATCAGAAATTGTTTAAAGTATAGTGCCAGCTCAATGGCCAGTGTTGATTTATGCTCCCATGCATAGGGCAGGCTCCAGATGAGCATTTCCACTTCTGAAATTAGAAAAATATTTGATCAGCAGTGCAAAATATTGTTATATATTTATTGTTAAATTTTAAAATCCACCATCAAAGGTTGTAATGTGCACAAAACCACCTATGTTTTGTAACTGCTACCTAAGTGCACGTGAGATCTAAGCATGCCATGATTAAGAGAGCAGATAGCACCTTAAATGTACAGTATATGATCAATATCTGTATACTGTAGACAGTAAGTTTTCTATGTATTAAACGTTACTTCTGATCTTGAATATGGCCAGCTTGTTTATCTCAGAACTTTAAATCCAAGTGAGGCCTTACAGTACCTTAAAAACTAGAAATATGTGGAGTCTGAAGATATTGATCAGTCACTATGACTGGCAGAGTTATTATCATGTCTAATTCCACCTCACTGGTCCCCATTATTTTCTGTTCCCTTACATGGAGTCATGCTTCAGTTCAGCATACTTCGAAAATTAGAAAAATATTTGACCAACACTGGAAAAAAATAGTTGTTTTTCTGCCAAATTTTAACCCTTAGACTCCCAGCGCTGTACATGTACGGCGCTGGGGCGATGCGGACACATGGCGCCCACTCGCACGTGCGGTGGGTATCATGGCCGGTGAGTCTCTGCTGTTTCTAACAGCAGAGACTTGCGGGTACTTAACGCCATCGGCGGTTTCCTCTTCAGCAATTAGATGCCGTGATCACATGAGATCACGGCATCTAGTAGCGCAAAAACCCAGAAGCGTACGCATCCGGGTGGTGTACAGACGCCCCATGTGGTCAAATGGGGTGTCTGTACACGATCTGAAAGCTGTAAACCTCGCTGATGAGGTTTACAGCTTTCAAAGTGCAATTCTTATGGCTACTCTCTCTGGCTACTAGATGGCAGGCCAGGATAAGAAATGAGCAAATTCGGTTTTTAATTCAAAATTAAAAAGCCCTGATTGCTCATAAAGAAAAAAGAAAAAAACACAATCTATTTGCTCATATTTGAGCTTTAAAAATATATAAAAAATTAAAAAAAATATAAAAGTTTAAATCACCCCCCTTTCCGTATAATTAAAAAATTAAATACCTAAATAACAATAAATATAGACATCATGGGTATCACCGTGACCGAAAACGCCCGTACTTTTAAAATATATTTTAAAAAATCCAATACGGCGAATTGTGTGGCGGAAAAAAGTGTCAAAATGGCGATTTGCAGTTTTTTCTAAAAAATATTAAATAAAAAGTGATCAAAAAGTCATACACACCCCAGAATGGTAATAAAAAAAAACTTCAGATCGCCCCGCAAAAAATTAGCCCCCATACAGCTCCGTACACATAAATACTACTTCTACACCAGCATCAGCAAGAGGAGTATGAAATTCGGATGTAATCCAGCCTTTATTCATTTTTATAAAGGTGTTTTTTTTGAACACTGCCCGGTGACAGTTTTGTCCTTTTGGGTGTCAACACCCCCCCAGCGGCGCTAAAAACCCTCTCTGACATGACACTTGAGGCTGGGCAGGAAAGAAGCCCTAGTGCATAGTGGGACAGTTCCGGCCACTGTTGTAATCTGCCTGCCCAGAAGTCCAGGGGGTCTGAGAAGAGGCTTTGTGAGCCAGACTGCAGGTACGCCTGAACCTGCTCATTGAGGCGGGTGATCTGGGCCTGCTCACTTGACTGTAGCTGTTGGGAGCCTGCAGAGAAAAATTCCTGCATCATACTAATTAGGCTTAACTGGCTGCTGCTGGTTGTGGCAGAAGGTGGATGACTCGGCCGAACCTCCTTCTCAGACAAGCTGGCAGCAGGCTGGGGCTAGCTGAATTCTGTGGCCAGGTTACTACATAGCTTCTCCCGCAATGATACTAATTTCTCTTCCCTTTCCTGGGAAGGAAAACAATCCCCCATGTTGGATTGATACCGCGGGTCCTGAAGCATCGCCTGCCAGTATTCGTCAGCCTGCCTTATGTTTAATATATGCCTGTCAGTGCGTAAGCATGTGAGCATACAACTCGCCATCCTGCCCAGCATGCCTGAGAGGCCACTTCTTTCTATCTCAGCCTCTCTGAGAAACTGCTGTGTCCCTGAAAGTCTCATCATCCTCATCCTCCAGATCCTCCAGCTGTGTCTCCTTCTCCTCCTGGTCATCATCATCCTCATTAAAATCCCCCCCCCCAACTGAAGCTCCTCATCCTCCTCCTGCTCTGCAAGGGAACTTTGGCATTGGGGCTCCCTTACAGTGACAGCATGGCGGGCAGATAAATGGCCAGGATTTCCTTCCCCCATTGCCCCCTGCTGCATGAGCATGAGTGTCTTTTCCAGCACAAATATTATTGAAATTACGTCGTTCACACCGCAGCTGTCCCAGCTGATTTTGTGGCTTCTTTTAAGGGCCTTAGAACAGTGCAGGCATCTCGGGCCAGCCTCCACTGCCAGAAATCAAAGCCGTACCTGCTCCCTATGGTGGAAGATTCTGGCTGCTGCTGGACAAAATCGTCCAATGCTCTATGCTGCTCTAGGAGCCGCTGCAACATATGAAGAGTGGAATTCCACCGGGTCGGCACGTCACCTATTAAGCGGTGTGGCGGAAGACCGTTTTGACGCTGCAGTTTCACCAGAGCGTGGCAAGATAATATGAATGGCTGAAATGAGTGCAAAGCTTCCGCGACTTTGCCAGCACGTGTGCAGGCCAGTGAATGTTTTTAGAAATCTCTGCACCACTAGATTTAGGACATGTGCCATACAGGGAGCATGCGTGAATTGACCCAGGTTCAGCGCTGCCACTATATTTGTCCCATTGTCACTCACTACCTTGCCCACTTCCAGCTGCCGTGGAGTCAGCCAGTGCGCTATTTTCTGCTTCATGTAATGCAGCAAGCGCTGGCCTGTGTGGCTGCTACTGCCAAGACAAACTAAGTCTAACACTGCATGGCAGCGTTTCACCTGGCACATGTGATATGAAGGAGCTGGGGTAACTTGCTGCCCTGGCGCTCCAGCAGGTGGACTGCCCGTGGAGGTGGAAGCGGATAGTTGTTGGGTGGTCTGCTGAAATCCTGGCTGGAAAGTGCGTGGAGGTACCAACAGCAATTGACCCAGTTGCTGGGGGGTTCCTGCCTGGCTGCCACTAAATACATTCAGCCAGTGCGCAGTAAAGGACATGTATTGCCCCTGGTGTCCAGGTGTCCACCGTGACGTGCACCGTGCTGCAGAGAGACAGCTGCAGGGAGCGTCCAATATTGTCAGCGATGTGGGAGTAAAGGGCGGGGATAGCTTTGTTGGAGAAGTAATGCCGGCTAGGGACCTGCCAGGGTGGCTGAGCGCAAGCCATTAGCTCCCTAAAAGCTGGGCAGTCAACCAGCTGGTACGGCAGAGACTGCACAGCCAGCAACTTTGTCAGGTGACCATTCAGTTTGCGCACTGTCGGATTACTTGTGGCGTAAAACTGCTTCCTGGCCACGCACTCGGCAATGGACGGCTGCCGAATGAGAGGAGGTGGAGACATGCACACACTGGGCGACGATGAGGTGGATGTACTAGTTACACCCCGGGATGCGGGCTGAGCTATGGCCCTGGATGCGGCCTGCCTGACAGAAGGGACCCTGGGAGAAGTAACCAGCTCTTTAGTATTAATGGGCTGCTCTAAATTGCCAGCATGACGCCGCTTCAGATGGTTCCACAGAGCAGTGGTCGCAACATTTGTGGCTTTCCCACAGCTCAATTTCTGTTTACACAAATTACACGTGGCTATACTGCTATCCCCTGGCAGAGTGGTGAAATACTTCCACACACTCGACGTGCGCCCTCCACAGCTGGCCAAGCTTGTAGCCCTTGCACGCTTACACCCTGGTGCCGGCCCGACTATATTTGGCGTCTTGCTAGTTCCCAGGGAAGCACTAGCCCTGGGCCTAACTCGCCTCTGCCTTCTGTTGCTGCCACTACTACTACCACCCTCCTCCTCTGAGATCAAATCCTCCTCACCAGCCCGATCCGCTTCTCAAGTCCTCTGGTCTAACACATCAGATTCATCATCAGACTCCTCCACAACACATTTTTCGGAATGCAAATTAGGCTGTTCCCCACCAACCGACAATTCCGGGCAGTCCAAACTCTGACTGCCCTCTAACAAATCCTCAGGGAGGCTGTCCTCTATAACCGTCGGATTATACGGTGGGCTTCGGTGGCTTTTTTTTTTTATAAATTGCAGAAGGGACACCACTAGGAGGGAAAACTGAAGCCCGAGAGGTGGCAGAAAATGACTGGGTTTGTTGGAGTGGAATGGGGGAGCAGGACGAGTCTGACCCCTGGCTACATATGGATACTGTATCAGCAAATGACAGCAGATCATCCGGCTGAGACTGAGATGAGCGTGCCATCCACTCCACTACCTCATCCACTTTCTCCTCCACTACAATTATGCACCTTGGTGGGTTAGCCTGGTGGAACAACGGCCAAGTATTGCGAATACTACTAGTAGATGCGCGGCTACAGGTCCTTTGGCACTTCTGCTCCTTTTTTTTAGAGCTCGAGGTCTGGCTGGAACTGGACCCCATTTGCTTATCCATTCCAGACATTTTTCAATTCACTCTGTGTCCCTGCAGCTGGTCTTTGTCCCTGTATCTCCCTGTATCTCCCTGTCTCTCCTTATCTCTCCCTGTCTCTCTCTCACTGCCTGATTAATTACTAGCCCTGAACTGGCCCTGTACTTGCCCTGCAGTATCCCTGATATGTGTAATATGGATTCCCAAAGCAATTACACCAAATTTTCACAAAACAGGTCTCAGAACTTCACACACAGTGTTTCTGCTCGTCTCAGCAGTCGCAGCAGAAGTGATGCGTCACTGGCTTACCGAGCCTGAGCCAATCAGAGCAAGCCCTGCCCACTAGGTCAGGTGACCGCTTTCTTCCCGGGCTTTTGCGCACGATAAACGAACTAACAGTAAATGTTTGCTAATGAATTGAATTCGTACGCAACAGCGTATAGAGTAACTTATATGTAGCAATAGTGTATGATTTATAGGACAAACTACGTAACGAATTCGTACAAAGCCGAAGCGAATCACCTAATATTCGGATTCGCTTCGCAGCTAAAAATTTCCAAGATTCGCTACGAATCAACGAATTGGCGAATAGATTTGCTCATCTCTAGTTAATATGTTAAAAAAAAAGAAAAAATACTCACCTTATCCATTTGAAGAGTCTGCTGGGGCCATCTTGTTTGAAGATCTAGAGTGAAATCTTACACAGTGTGTGATGATGTCATCGTGCTGACTGACATGGTGACGTCATATGTCAGTACCACAAGGAAATTCAGCTTTTTGGTGAATCAAATTTTCTCTTCATGAACTTCAATTCGCTCAACATCATTTGTAATATTTAAATGGAATAAATTACACTTCATGTTCTAAAAGTAAAGGCCTTTTCAAAAGTCTAGTGTAATAGACAAACTACCTTGGCTTGTAGATACTAAGCACGTTCACCCCTTCATTCTCTTACTAAGTTAGAACAGAAATCTTCTTGTTATAATCCCAGTATTGACCTAATATATTAGCTTATATCAGAGCTGTTTATTAGACCAGTAATATGAATTTCACAAGAAAGCATTCCTTTAACCAGAGAATAAGCACGCTGGACTCTTTCAACAACCCAAGATGATCAAGAAGATAACATTCCAGGCTTTTTTCCAGATTTTTTTTTCCTTATTTTGCACTTAGGCACAGTAAAATTCAGAGAGGCATGCAACAACCACTTCTTTTATCATCAATTCAATTTTTTTTTAAAATGTTTCCGATTGTTCTATAATATAATAGAGAACCAATCATGATCAAACAAATGTAGGGAATGCATGTTTCATATCCTTCCATATCCTTACTAATTGGTCTCCCTCTCACTAAACTCTCCCCCCTTCAGTCTGTCCTAAATGCCATGGTCAGGCTCATCTATATGTCCTCCCACTACACTGATGATACTCGTCTATGCCAGTCACTTCACTGGTTACCCATCCAACACACAATACAGTTCAAACTTCTCTCCCTCACCCGCAAAGCTCTCCACATTGCTGCACCTCCTAAATCTCCTCCTCATCTCTGTCTACCATCCTGCCTGTGCTCTTCACATTGCTGCACCTCCTAAATCTCCTCCTCATCTCTGTCTACCATCCTACCTGTGCTCTCCACAGTGCTGCACCTTCTACATCTCCTCCTCATCTCTGTCTACCATCCTACCTGTGCTCTCCACAGTGCTGCACCCCCAACATATCCTCCTCATCTCTGTCTACCATCCTACCTGTGCTCTCCACAGTGCTGCACCTCCACATCTCCTCCTCATGTCTGTCTACCATCCTAACTTGTGCCTCCACAGTGCTGCACCTCCTGCATCTCCTCCTCATCTCTGTCTACCATCCTACCTGTGCTCTCCACAGTGCTGCACCTCCTGCATCTCCTCCTCATCTCTGTCTACCATCCTACCTGTGCTCTCCACAGTGCTGCACCTCCTACATCTCCTCCTCATCTCTGTCTACCATCCTACCTGTGCTCTCCACAGTGCTGCACTCCTACATCTCCTCCTCATTTCTGTCTACCATCCTACCTGTGCTCTCCACAGTGCTGCACCTCCTGCATCTCCTCCTCATCTCTGTCTACCATCCTACCTGTGCTCTCCACAGTGCTGCACCCCTACATTCTCCTCATCTCTCTACCATCCTACCTGCTCTCCCAGTGCTGCACCCTACATCTCCCCATCTCTCTACCCCTACTGTGCTCTCCACAGTGCTGCACCCCTACATCTCCTCCTCATCTCTGTCTACCATCCTACCTGTGCTCTCCACAGTGCTGCACCCCCTACATCTCCCCCTGCACAGGGGTATAATCTTTTCAATGTAGCAGTAGGATTTGTAGAGGTAGTGTTGAATACAATTACATAGTTTGGACCCGGAGAAAAATCTGGACTGGGTGGCAATTGAAAACATAAAAGCAATTATACGCTCTTTTGAAAATTCTTGTGTTGTACTATATGTAATGAAAAGCTTAAGTTAGATCTTAATTTAGAAATCCATTGGCTTTAAGGTAGGGTTATTGACCCCCTATAGCAGAAAAAGAATATGTTTTTAGAATTCAGATGTTGAAGAAACAACACTCTACAGTGAATAGAAAAAGATTGGGGGAGTACTGTTGCTTGTGGGTCCTGGAACATACCTGGGGGAATTCTTGCAAGAAGTTCCATTATATTAGTGGTTCTCCCTGCATGGCATACTTTAAATACAGTGGTCCATCAAGTTACCATATTAATTCATTCTGGGATGAACATAGTATGTTGAAACCATTGTAACTGGAGTCCAAAACTATATATAAATCCATTAATTGGTTCCAAAGGCCAAAAATGTCATCCCAAACAAGAAAAAGTGAAGTTTTAAGAAAAATAATCAGATAACCAAGATAGATAAAACAAGTCCTTACATAAAACAGACAGGAATAGATGCTGGAAACTGTAAATCACTTTCTATGGGGATAGCAGGAACTTCAAGGGTCTTGCATAGTACACAGATGTACCAGAAAAATAAACTAAAACCACAGTTCACCTAATATCCAAAGGAGCGGCTCATCTTGGCAGAGACAGGGGGCAGTACAGTAGAAAGGAGCTTCTTGAAAAACAAAAAAGGTTTTCTACCAGTGAAATGGCCATGTTGATATGGTTGGATATGGTCATGAGGCATTGTACAGTTTTGTTGAATTTAGTTTTAACTTGCAATGTCCCACAAAAGAACATTGTGTGTTGAAAATATTATATCTTGAGGCCATTGTATCTTGAGGGATAACTGTATTAGGTGATGACCTGAAAATGGCAAAAGTAACTATAGCAATTATACAGAATTTTAGCATGTATGGTATCAGACTGTGTTAATAAAGCTTTCTCAGGGCCAAAAGAACATTTTTACTCTATTGTTCTTACGGACCAAAGACTTAACCAAGTCTTTGGTCCGTAAATAACAACTTATAAATGACAACTTTTCCAGCATCTGAACATTTTAGAATACAATGCAATTCATTCATAAAGTACAACTCTTATACAAACTCTGAAACAAAGTAAATCACCCAATGATCAGTGGTATATCTTGGGACCCAATCCAAAGATTGGAAAATGTGTAAATGGTAGTGAGTTTATTATAATCAGCCAGGTTGAAGTGCCCTGCATGGTCACTGACATGGAGAACATCAGAATCAATTTAAATTCATTTGTGGGATATATGTCCATTTGGTGGTTCTAGAAGGGGTGTGTATGTTCTATATAATTTAAGAGGTGTCATTCATGTGTACCTTGTGACTAGAAGTGTTTTTACATGATAATAAAGGATGTTGTGTAGAGTTGAGTGAATCAATCCTAAAATTAAAAAAAAAAAGTTTATTCCATGGATTATGACTTTTGTGTGATTTTACTGGGAAGATTTGAAGCAAGAAGAGAGAGGGAAAGGTGAAAGGATGGGAGAGATAAAAAGAGAGAGACTTTTCCAGGCAATCAGAGTATTTTTGATTTGGGTTGAATTTGTTCAGACCAAAATCAAATTGAATGGTCAATTTGGCCAAATCGGATCAGAATAAAGTTTTAAGACATTTAATCATCTCTAATGTTGGGTAACTGAATGACATTTTGGGTTGGAACAGAATGGGTCCAATTGATGCAGTATGACAGTGTTCCTCAACTCCAGTCTTCAGGACCCACCTGCTGGTCATGATTTGAGAACATCCCACAGAATGAATACCTGTGGTAAGTCCTGATGCATTGACACTAATTATATCACCTGCTCAATACTAGGGAAATCCTGAAAACATGACTGGCAATTTGGCCCTGAGGACTGGAGTTGAGGAACCTTGCAGTATGGGATAGAGGCTTTATAATCAAGGGCAGGTTGTAAAATCTATATAGGAACATTTAACAGTATGTTAAGGTAAACATTGATAAAAAGTAATACCAGTATATTGTACTTGATGGGGCAAGTGGTGCTATGTGGCCAAATATGAGAGTTTATGTAAAAGAAGTGCAATGGATTTCTGCTCTATCAAACATTATGCCTTTGTTTTTGCACAAGAACTTTATAGTGTTCACCATCTTATATAAAGTTCTACGTTGGTTGACAACTAGTTATCTGCCCTACAATATGGGCTCTGAATCGCTAATTATTTATGATAAATGGTAAGTTTTGCTTTTCCTCCAGGCACTTGATTTTGATACTTCTTGTATTTATTTCAAACATTTTCTTTGGTTTATGTCAAAATAAAGTTTTCTAATCATGGTACTAATGGGACATAAAGACCATGAAGTATGTAAAAGTCACATCCATGGCCTCTGAGTTTTCCTAGCTCCTCAGTCACGTTCAAATAAATGATCAGAGAAGACTCTAGCACTCAGTTATTACTTTTATTGGCGTTAAATAAGATTTTAAATGCAAATGTGTTTAAAATGGTTTCAAATGGATGACCTAAAAACTAAGTATAAATACAATATATCAAAGGTGGCATCCTCTACTTTCAGAAGATTTCTACCAATGTAAAGCGGATTCTTTAAGATTGGAGAGAATATGAAATGGTGGAAACTGTTATGAGTTGTGCATGAGTATAATAATATTACTAATTATGATTACCGTAGTTCTGGTGATGGGTAGTTGATCCAGAGATTTACCTCATTACCAGATTTTTTACAGATTTTAACTCTCCAGCTATGGTGAAACTACAACTCCCTGCAAGCTTCATTCATTTCAATGGAATTCTGAGAACAGCCAAGCAAGTGTACATCTTGAAAGTTGTAGTTTTTCCACAGCTGGAGTGCCGGAGGTTAGCCATCACAGAGGTAAGGAAAATTGGCTTCTACCTTTTCCCTTCCATCTCTCTATCAACATCAACTGAGATGGATGGACCTATATATTTTTTCAGTTTTAGAAACTATTGGGGTCATTTATTAAGACTGACGTTTTAGATGCTAGTCTTAATAACTCTGCACTGGCACTTGATTAGAGATGAGCTAATCATCCAAAATTCGCTTCGCCGAATGTTCGTCGAATTTTTAAAAAGATTCATACTTAATACGAAGCTATTCAGTTGAAGTTGCGTACAAATCATTCGTTATTCTGTGGAACATTCCCTTGAATACTTACGCTTGAGTGTAAAAAGTGCGTACGAAGCTTTAGCGTATTATAGTCTGGGCCCCCCGAAAGAACTAACTTTATACAGTAAAAGTATGCTAAGTATGCATTAGCGTACAAATTATCAGATGCATAGCATTAGCGTACAAATTATATGATGCGTACGTGGAGTTAGCGTACAAAGATTTCAGAAGAATCTTCTGAAGCGAATCTGAAAATATTCGGATTCGCTTCGGTGTAAAAAATTTCCAAGATTCGTATCGAATCTACGAAGCGACAAATAGATTCTCTCATCTCTACAGTTGATGCGCCGGCCTCTACACAACTTAGCTGCTGGCTGTACGACTTGCTAAGTAATTTCCTATGCCAAAAATAGGCGTTGAAAAAGATAAATGAGATGGGCCTGGCTCCCCCATTCCCTGCCCACGCAATATCCCCTTTTTCCGCCACGTGGCGTGAGTGGCAAATATTCGCAGATCCCTTTTAGCACAAAAGTACACCAAAAAGTGGTAAGTGATCCCCTATGTTATTAGATTACTATGGTTAGTAATTTTACTGTGGTGTTACATAAAGTCTTCACATCTTTCTCCCGCTTATTGATGAATTTATTCCCTGCAGATAGGCATTACTTTATTTTTTTTTTTGTTTGCATTATTGTGAGGGACAGTTAAGTTCCACTTTGACAGCCTCTTGTGTGTGTGTGAGAGAGAGATTGGAGGCATTTTGGGTCTTATCATGGTATTCATGCCCATGTTTGAACATGCACCAGACATGCATTTTATGTGTTGTAATCATGACTATTAATAGCTTGTGACTTAATAAAGATTTGATGTATTTTGTTCTACTTTTGTACCTTTTGAGGTTATTTTTTGAATTACTTTCTTCTGTTGCTTGCTTTGTACTAATGCTTAAACTACAGTTACCTAAAAACATATATACATAGGTATTTTAACTCTTAATAGAAAAGGTTTATATAATGAGGAGTACATCTGACTTCCAGTTTATCTTAAAGCTGTTGACCAAACAAAGAGATAAAAACACTCAATAAATGGCTACTGACTAAGAAACGTCCAAGCGCAAAAAAACAAACAAAAAAAAAAGATTTAATGGGGCAAATAATATCAATGGTTAGATAAATTGATTGATAAAAATGACCTATGTTCATGAGTATGCATTTCTGCGCTAACCATCATTCATTCATTTTCTCTAAAACTACCAAGGAAGCTCTTCACTAATCACATGCTGTGACCTGTATCCATCCCCGATAGTATTTCACAGCATTATAATTGCTGTCACCTCTCAACACCTGTTAAGTTATTCTACCTAAAATGTTATGGAATTGGCTTTCGGGATGTGACCTTCCACCGTTATGTCCCTTTTTGGTTTAGGAAGATGTCTTCCTTGTACATCCCTGTTGGCCAGCAGCTGCCTGCAAGGATACTACTGCTTAATGATGTGCAGGCGACAGATGGTGAAACTGCCTGTACGCCTGAACTGTAAAGGAAAACTTTCCTGACGGCACAAAACACGCATGCAGAGAAGGGCCAAGGGCTGTACTGTTCCACACAGAAAAAAGCCTCATTAGCAACAGAATTGTGAACAGTGTAATGAATGCATGTTAATGAGTCGTTTTAATCAGCCTCTCAAGCTTTCTGGTTTAGAGATCAGACGTTCGGCTTCAAAATTAACCAGCCAGTCTATCTGCACTCGGTTATTGCATACACAATCTCCATTTCAATATCCAAACCTCAAAACTTCACACTTTGTATGAGTCACAGGGGTCTATAAGTACAGAACTGTGGCCTACATTGATCATGGCTCTGCTCTACCGCACTGCTTACTTGGGAAATGCTGTACTTAGGGAATGTTCTTCGCAACTAAAAACTTCTATCAATTATTGTACAATCAAAAATGGGAGAATTGTTATAAAACAATGCACGCAACTATATTTGAAGCTTATATATATATTGTAAGGGATCGTATCCTCTCAGGGGGTTGACATCACACAATATCTTCAAAACACGGGGATTTTCAGGTCCAAATCAGCACACCAAAACAAATCATAAAAACAACACCTGCCCGGCTGAGCTCTGACTAAACATAGTTCAGCTAACTCACCTAAATACATATGCTGTTCACACACAGCTTTTAAGTGCGGCTTCCTCAGCCGTTCAGTCCAGCAGCCTCCTGGCTGTGACTCCAACCGTACCTTTGGGGGGAGATGGTCCAATAGTCCTCCCGACTATGACCGTGTGACCCTCTTCTCCTAGGGTCACTGGGCCCCCCCAAACTTCCAGACTACACAGAGCCTTGTGGCCCCTCAGCCCTCGTGGCTGAGACCACACACACAGAGCCTCCGCAGGCTCTAACCTCTCAGGCCTCCTCAGCCTTTCCCCCCCCTAGACTGACACTGAGAGCTGGTTTATCACAGCAGTAATTACACCCAGGTGGCCTCACCTGTGGTAGAATAGGGATGTGGACTAGAATATCCATCCCCTCCAGACCTCTATGAAGCGTGAGGCCTGTCACTGCCTCACTATATATATATATATATATATATATATATATATATATATATACACAATACTCACACAAACTTAGGGATATTTGACCTTTGGGTGAAATTGATGGAAAGCATAAAAAGTTCACGCTACAGTGATATTATATTATTAAAGTAGGGCATTTAAGTAGAAGCATGCAATGTTGATTTCCTCATCTCAAACAATTTAATGAAACAAAAAATGTCAATGTCTCAATAACTTGTCATGTGGCCTTGAGCATCAATTACAGCTTGACAACACTGTCTCATGCTGTCTCACAAGTCGACTTATTGTCTTCTGAGGCATGTCATCCCACTCTTCTTGGAGGGCGGCCCAGAGGTAATAGAGATTCTGGGATACAGAGTTTTGGCGTCTACATGGTGACTCAGCTGATCCTATAGGTTTTCAATAGGATTTAGGTCTTGAGAAAGTGCAGGCCACTCCATTTGGGGTACCCCAGTTTCCAGCAGCCATTCCATAATGATGCAACCTCGATGAGCTTGCTCACTGTTGTCCATGAAGATGAAATGAAACATATATTTACTTGTACATAAGTTGCACTTGACTGTCTAAAAAATTATGAGTGAGGTCCTTCTGCTGAGCTGACCGTCTAAAAAATTATGGGTGAGGTCCTGCTGCTGAGCTGACCATCTAAAAAATTACAGGTGAGGGCCTGCTGGTGACCGTCTTAAAAATTAGTGGTGAGGGCCTGCTGGTGACCGTCTTAATAATTAGTGGTGAGGGCCTGTTGGTGACCGTCTTGGGCCTTTGTTGGTGAACGTCGAGGGCAGCCTAATAAGCAGTTTCATATGATGGAGGATGAGGAGGAAGAGGACGAGAAGAGGAAGGGGTACATGGGAATACAGTATATTCAATACACCCTCAAAACCACATTTAAAGTTCCTTCATGTTAAGCCGCTTTCCCCTGGTGGGGTAGAGAAGCCAGGGGCAATCCAGGCCTTGTTCATTTTGATAAGCATCAACCTGTCAGCATTTTCAGTTGACAGGCGGATGCGTTTATCAGTTATTATGCCCCCAGCGGCACTAAATACCCGCTCCGACAAAACGCTGGCAGCAGGGCAGGCCAGCACCTCCAAGGCGTAGAGCGCCAGTTCGTGTCACGTGTCCAGCTTAGACATCCAATAATTATAACGCACAGAGGGATCAATGAGGACGTTGACACGGTCAGCTAGGTACTCCTTCACCATCTTCCAAAACTTTTCCCTCCTTGTTACACTAGGCCGCTCATCAGGGTGAGGGTGCTGGCGGGGTGTCATGAAACTGTCCCAGGCCTTGGAGAGTGTCGCCCTGCCTTTGTTGGAACTGCTATGTGTTCCCCTTGTCTCCCCTCCTCGGGTGGCCAAGGAACTACGTACTCTGCCGCCAGCATTGTCAGCTGGAAATTTTTGGAACAATTTTTCTACAAGGGCCTTCTGGTATTGAACCATTTTGCTAGTCCTCTCCAACAGAGGAATAAGAGATGAGAAGTTCTCTTTGTAGCGGGGGTCGAGAAGGGTGAACAACCAGTAATCGGTGTTGGCTAAAATGCATATAACGCGAGGGTTACGGGAAAGGCAGCATAGCATGAAGTCAGCCATGTGTGCCAGAGTCCCAACAGACAAGGCTTCGCTCTCCTCACCAGGAGGATGAATCTCAATCTCCTCCTACTCGTCCTTTTCCTCCTCTTTGGCCCATCCATGCCAAAGAGATGGTGTAAACCTGCTATGGGTACTACCCTCTGTAGCGGTGGCAACCGTCTCCTGCTCCTCCTTATCCTCCTCCTCCTCCAATTCGCGCTGAGAAGACGAACCAAGGGTGGTCTGGCTGTGCTGTCCCAGCATTTATTTTCTCCATTATCATTATTGCCTATTTGTGCTGTTGTATAATTATGTTATGCGATGCTGCCACCCTGTGGTCATTCTTGTTATAGGTTCTGAATGTATAATGTAATTCCCATATGCCTTTGCTCTCTGCTTTCTCCTCCCTTTTCTGTGTCATCAGTTCCTGTTTTTCTCAGTTCCTCAGTTGCCTTCTCCTGCAACAGACACAGAGCTGGTGAGAGCATTTGTTTTTGACCTCTAATGTCCCCTAAGGTCCTCTAATATCCTGTTATATCCTCTAATGTCCTCCATATGTAAATCTTCAATAAACTACCACAGCATCTTCATCTGCATCCTGCTCATTGGATCTTCACATGCAACTGGTACCACAACCTATGGGATATTAGTGAGTTCAACTATCTACCATTGCTTGTACAGGGATTACCACTCACAACCAGTCTGAGACTTCTCTAATGTACATCTGTGGCAGAATAGTCAAAAACGAGGTTTATATCTTCAGTCTTTGCATGTCTACACACAGTCTGCAAGCAAGCTTGGAACTGGCCGCCATCTTACCTGCACGTGGCTTCATAAGCACAGTGAGTAAGCTGAAATCGGTTCTTAAAGTGACAGTACCACTTAATCAGAAACAACATGTCCACAAGAGGCTCAGTCGATTTCTCGGTCACTGAACATAGGGAAAATTACCCTGCTCCCAAAAACTCAGATATACAGGAAGCAGAGTCTATGTTCACTGAGGAATTAACTGTACAATCTAAACGTGTTATTAAGCCAACACAAAAGATTAGAGAGAACTTTGAGGCAACCAAAGAAGAGTTCAGTGACAATTTAAATGATTTATGGCAAAGAACTGAACACTATATAGCAGCTCATTCACGCTATAACAATGACGCACCAAAGCTAACCACAGCATTGAATTGTTTAACTAACGCCTATAACCGCTATCAGCACCTGTCCGCAAAGTACATCACTTTCCTGAGCGACTCCGATTTTGATGATGCCTCAGAAGAGTTGAGAGAGAGAAAGGATCTCCTTCAAGAGAAGGATGCCTTAGTACACTAAGAGTAAAGCAGAACTCCGCATCGCACACTTGCAAGAAGTGAGATCCCATCGATCAACTTCAACCAAATATACACTTTTATCTTCCAAAACCTCTTGTTCCGTAAGGTCAGAGTTACATGACAAGCTTCTAGAGATCCGGGCAGAAGCAGGGGAAGCTAGTGTTAGAAGTTCCTTTACTAAGAAGGAAGCAGAAATTACAAAGAAGAAGAAGGAAGAAATGGCACAGAAGGAGGCAGAAATGGCGCAGAAGGAGGCAGAAATGGCGCAGAAGAAAGCAGAAATGGCGCAGAAGAAAGCGGAAATGGTGAAGAAGGAGGCAGAAAAAGAAGCAGAAATGGCTAAGAAGAAAGCGGAAATGGTGCAGTTAGAGGCAGAGGCAGAAGCTCAAGTAAAAATCCTCCAAACAGAAAGGGAAGAAGCAGCTGCCTTAGCTAAACTGAAGGTCTTCGAGCAAGCATTAGGCCAAGGTACTGATCTAGACTGTTTCATCCCAGGAGAAATGGAAGACCCAGCCAACCGCACTGCCAGATATGTGTTAAGGCAATCACCGCCTCTTCCTCCGGCTAAATCGCATGTAACCACAATACTTCTAAATCGCCAACTGGATGAACCCACAGAGCATCAGATGCCATTATCTACCAATGACAAGGTAATTTCCAGTGTTGAGCCAGCTCATCCTCCAGAGACTAAACCACAGCTTAACCCTTATGCCACATCATTTTGTCCTGATCAATCTCAGCCTTACAAGCCAGAGTCACCACAATTCAATCCAGTTACAAGGAATGGGAGATCAGACATGTTGGACTTTGCCAGATACATGATGCGCAGGGAGCTGATAAACAATAGTCTCTTAAAATATCATGACCATGCTGAAAACTACAGAGCCTGGAAATCAACCTTTGAAGCAGTAATCAGCGATTTTAACCTCACTGCCAAGGAAGAACTTGACTTGCTTGTCAGCTGGTTAGGCCGAGAATCTGCAGAACGGGTAAAGACATTAAGAGCAGTTCATGCAGGCCAAACAGAGGAAGGTCTCTCTGCAGCATGGGAGAGACTTGAACAAACCTATGGCAGTCCTGAAGCTATAGAGAGTGCATTATTCAAGAGACTTCAGGCCTTCCCAAAGATAAATGGCAAGGACAACCATAAGCTCCAGGATCTGAGCGACCTACTAAAAGAATTAGAATTGGCTAAAATGGACCCACGTCTACCAGGACTGAGTTACCTTGATATGGCCCATGGCGTCAATCCAGTCATGTTGAAACTACAACACTTCATGCAAGAAAAATGGGCAGACCAGGGCTCCAGATACAAGAGAGAACACAATGTGTCTTTTCCCCTTTCTCTTATTTTTCCAGATTCATCAGTGACCAAGCTCGGAAGAAGAATGATCCCAGCTTCGACTTCATAGAATCCAGTCTACCTGCTTCATCCTCATGCTCAAGGTATGACAACCCAACAAGTAAACGTAGAGACTTAAGGGGAACAGTATCTGTTAGAAAGACAAACGTTCCACTTATTGCAGCCTCCACTACTAGGAAGGACACCCCTGTCCTTAAGGAAAAGGACCCTAACCGCATGTGTCCTATCCACAAAAGACCTCATCCTTTAAAAGAATGGCGTGGGCTCAGGGCAAAGACTTTGCAAGAACGCAGAGAGACACTCAAAGAGCTTGGAGTGTGTTACAAGTGTTGTGCCTCATCAAATCATATGGCAAAAGACTGTAAGGCTATAATCAGATGTGCAGAATGCGACAGTGACAAGCATGTTACAGCAATGCATCCTACCTTGCCTCCAGACAACGCATCTCAAGCCGCAACTAATGCCGTCCCACCCCATGGCGGGGAGCCACTGACTCAAGAGCTAGCTACAACAACTGTCTCCTCTTCCTGTATGGAAATATGTGGCAAGGAGACTGGTTCCAAGTGCTGCGCAAAGGTGTGTTTGGTCAATGTATACCCAGAAAGGCAGTCTGAAAAAGCCACCAGAATGTACGCCATTATAGACGAACAAAGCAATAGGTCTCTGGCGAAGCCTAAATTCTTTGAGATCTTTGGTATAAAGGGAGAAGCAACACCATACACCCTCAACACTTGTTCTGGTCATGTAGAGACTTATGGAAGAAGAGCTACTGGATACATTATCTCCTCCATTAAAGGGAACATTCATATTCCCTTGCCAACGTTAATTGAATGTGACCAGATACCTGAGGAAAGAGATGAAATTCCTACTCCAGAAGCTGCATACCACCATCCCCACTTGAAACATCTAGCTAATGAGATTCCCCCTATGGACAAGAATGCTGATGTCTTATTCTTGCTCGGAAGAGACATTTTGAGGGTCCATAAGGTACGGCAACAATGCAACGGTCCTGACAATGCCCCATATGCACAGAGGCTCGACTTAGGCTGGGTTATTGTGGGCAATGTATGTATTGATAAAAGCCACAAACCATCTCAAGTGAATTCCTTCAAAACCTTTGTGAACAGCAATGGTCGTCCAACTCACTTTAAGCCATGTGTTCATCATTACGAGGTAAAGGAAAGGCTTTCTGACTTCCGTAAGGAACCAGACATCATTTCTACCCTTTATGACGACTTAAGAAGATCAGTGTTTTGTACAACACCAGAAGACAACAGATTAGCCATGTCCATAGATAACAAAGAGTTTATTAAAATAATGGACAATGGATTCTTCAAAGATGAATCTAACCACTGGGTTGCACCTTTACCTTTCTCTGCTGTAAGAACCAGACTTCCTAACAACCGAGAACAGGCTATATCCAGATTTATCTCTTTGCAACGTACTTTGAAAAACAAACCTGAATTGAAAAACCATTTTGTGGCCTTCATGGAACGGATATTTCACAATGATCATGCAGAGCTGGCTCCACCTTTGCAGGATAATGAAGAATGCTGGTACCTTCCCTCTTTTGGAGTATATCACCCACGGAAACCAAATCAGATAAGAGTGATATTTGACTCAAGTGCCAAACATCATGGCATATCTCTGAACGACGTTCTCACCGGTCCAAACCTGACCAATAATCTGGTAGGAGTACTTATGAGATTCAGAAAGGAGCCAGTTGCCATTACTGCTATCATTGAACAAATGTTTCATTGTTTTATTGTACGGCAAGACCACAGAGATTACCTCAGGTTTCTTTGGCACCAAGACAATGACACCAGCAAGGAAATTGTTGAATACCACATGAAGGTTCACATGTTCGGTAAAAGTCCTTCACCTGCTGTCGCTACATATGGCCTACGTAGGGCTGCCTCTGATGGTGAGTCAGAGTTTGGGAAGGATGCCCGAAACTTTGTTGAAAGAGACTTCTACGTGGACGACGCACTCAAATCCTTGCCCACAGCGGAGGAAGCCATAGACCTGCTCAAAAGGACACAAGGTATGCTTTCAAAATCTTGTCTGAGGTTACATAAAATCGCCTCTAATTGTCCCGCTGTAATAAAAGCCTTCCAGCCCAGTGATCACGCCACAGAATTCAGAGACTTGAATCTAGGAATAGATAATCCACCAGTACAGAGAAGTCTGGGTTTAAGGTGGGACTTATTAAATGACTCCCTTGGTTTTCAAGTAAGCTGTGCAGATAAACCATTTACTAAATGGGGAGTTCTCTCAGTGGTGAACAGTCTATATGATCCCCTGGGATTTGTAGCACCTTTGACTGTACAAGGCAAATTCCTGTTAAGACAGCTCTCAGAGTCTATAGCGGACTGGGATGCTCCACTGCCATCTGATAAACAGCAAAAATGGGAGTTATGGAAGGAATGCTTGCATGCATTAGACAGGACGCATATACCACAATGCTACACTCCAACTACCCTTACAACAACTTGGAGGAAAGAAGTCCACATATTCTCAGACTACTGAAGCTATTGCAGCTGTTGCCTATTTGAAAGTAATAGACTATTAAAATGGAGCTCATGTTGGATTTCTGTTTGGAAAGGCTAAATTAGCTCTGAAACCTGAACACACCATTCCTAGGCTTGAACTTTGTGGAACTGTACTAGCTG
>ONZH01001996.1:0-53990 GCA_900303285.1 Rhinella marina
CAGCAGTTTGGAGATGTGGCAGTTTAAGGCTTGGGCTTGGGGGTGACTCGAGGCGTACTTCCGCCTGCGGTCGAACGCCTGCGAGATGGACAGTTGATGGGACGAGGAGTGTGAAGGTGCAGGCGAAGATGCGGGGGAAGGGGAGGCTGAAGGAGAAGGCCCCAAAGTAGCCGAGGCAGAGGCAGATGTGGAGGTGTCCTGGCTGGAGGTCTGGACCGCAGTGGCAGCACACAATAAAGGGGAAGAGGCAGTGGCAGGAAGACCTTGCGCAGGTTGTATTGCGTTTGCTCTCTCCCACTCAGCCCAGTGCTTGACTTCCAAGTGTCGCCGCATGCCTGAGGTGGTCAGATTGCTCTTCTCAGAGCCCCTACTCAGTTTTGAGTGGCAGAGTGTGCAAACCGCGCTCAGTTTGTCATCCGCACAAACATTAAAAAATCTCCACACCACAGAAGTACGAGGCCTCGATGGGGGAGCTTCGCGCAACTGCCCTCTGCGGGAACAGCTTCGGCCCTGCTGGCTGTGGCCTCACTTCTCTGTCTGGACTGTCCTCTGCCTGTGGACATCCCTCTGCCTGTGGACATCCCTCTGCCTCTGGACATCCCTCTGCCTCTGGACATCCCTCTGCCTCTTGCTGCCTTTTTCGGTGCTGCGCAGACCACCACCTCTCCACTGCTTTCCCCGCTGGACATCACCCCTGGCCAAGTGGGGTCGGTCATTTCGTCATCCACCACCTCCTCCTCCACTTCCTCACTCTGCTCCTCCTCCTGCCCACTGGACATTCCAACAGCCTTCCTTGATGGCAACTGCGTCTCATCATCATCATCGCTCATGATAACAGATGCTGGTTCAGGGTCCACATCAGCAGGAAATGGCGAAAACTCAAGTGTTTGGGCATCACTACAAACAAATTCCTCTGCTAGCTCCTGGAATTCTTCCGGCACATCTGAAAAAGGACCCGAAAAGAGCTCCTGGGAGAGGTCAATGGTGGGATGACTCTGTTGGCCAGGTGTGGAGGAAGGAGGGTCAGAGTGAGACTGTGTGGATGACTGGCTGGTGGACAACTGTGTGGAAGCGCTATCGGCTATCCATTGCACCACCTGTTCAACCTGCTCAGGCCTCAACAGCGGTGTAACCCGCCCCCTGCTTAACTGTCCCATAAAGGCAGGGATTCTGGATGAGTGGGATCCTTGCTGACCCTCACCAGCACGCATTGTATCCCCACTGGCTTCAACAAGGCCACCAACAGCATTTCCGCGCCCCCGTCCTCGTCCACGTCCGATTCCTCTAGCCCCCCTCCGCATTTTTTTTTTTTTTTTGGTTACAATATTTTGCCTTCACAGCCGTGTACTAGCAGTTCAGACGGTGTGTATTAACACCACGTATATACAATTATATTGCAAGAGAACGCGCAGTACAGGTGCCAATGAAAAGGCCTATTTTTTAATCTTTCTAGGTACACAGCCGTGTACTAACAGATCAGACGGTGTGTATTAACACCACGTATATACAATTATTTTGCAAGAGAACGCAAAGTACAGGTGCCAATTAAAAGGCTTTTTTTTTTTTATATTTCTAGGTACACAGCCGTGTACTAAGAGATCAGACGGTGTGTATGAACACTACGTATATAAAATTATTTTGCAAGAGAACGCACAGTACAGGTGCCAATGAAAAGGCCTATTTTTTTATATTTCTATGTACACAGCCGTGTACTAACAGATCAGACGGAGGGTATTAACACCACGTATATAAAATTATTTTGCAAGAGAACGCACAGTACAGGTGCCAAAGAAAAGGCCTTTTTTTTATTTCTAGGTACACAGCCGTGTACTAACAGATCAGACGGTGTGTATGAACACTACGTATATACAATTATTTTGCAAGAGAACGCAAAGTACAGGTGCCAATGAAAAGGCTTTTTTTTTTATATTTCTAGGTACACAGCCGTGTACTAACATATCAGACGGTGTGTATGAACACTACGTATATAAAATTATTTTGCAAGAGAACGCACAGTACAGGTGCCAATGAAAAGGCCTATTTTTTATATTTCTAGTGCTCGGCCAGAGCACCCAAGCATACAAGCACAGAGGTGCTCGCTCAACACTAGTAAAAGTCATATATTTCAGCTTACTGTTAGATTTAAAAGGTGCTTTGTAGACTTTGTCAATTTTGATTGCTATTTTTTTTTAAACCCTTTTAACTGTCTTGTGATGCCCTGTCACAGATTTCAGACTACATTCTCCAGTGTTTGCAGTCAAAGATTTAAAATGCTAACTTTTGTATTGTAAAGCATGAGTTCACCACTTGTATTGGGAGAAAAGGGATGCAAATGAGCTGTTAGCAAGCTCTGCCTCTAATGCCACCAGATGTAAGGCAGCTATCCGATAAATCAGTTTTCAGCTCTTTAAATAAGCCTTGAGACATGACTGGGATATTAATCCCTTTCCTCACAGAATTCCAGAGGAGCATAAATGGCCTATAAGACACCTCATGCCGATTAAAATAGTTTGGCCTGCTATTTATCGTGTTTTCAATCAGGGATTAAAAATGCTATTTTCTGAGTTGTAAAACACATATTGCACACTTGTATTGCTATTTTCAGAAAATAAGAAAAAAACATAAACTGTATAAAGATGCCCTGTTTTCACTCAGAGTTTTAAAATGTTACCCTCTGTTTTATAAAGCATGCTTTGGAGACTTTTATTGCTATTTTTGCCAAAAAAAAAAAAAAAGCCTTGACCTGAATGTAGGTGCCCTGTAAAATAGTTTGGCCCACTATTTCTACTGTTTTCACTAAAGATATTTAAGACGATAACCTTTGTATTGTAAAACACACATTGTACGCTTGTATTGCTATTTTAGCAAAACTAAAACGCTCTTGCACTGTATGCCCTGTGACTGATTTCACGCTACTGGTGTTTTCAATCACACATTTAAAGTGATGACCTCTGTATTGTAAAACATGAATTGCATACTTGTATTGCTACTTTTGCTTAACAAAAAAATACTTGAACTGTATGGTGGTGTCTAGTGTTGAGCACATTGAAGTCCACAATGTGGAATTCAATCCAAATTTCAGGGAATATTTGATTTGCCACAAAGTAGACTTCCTTTGTGCTTTGTGGTAACAAATTGATTTTCCCTGAATGGTGATAACAAGTTAAAAAAAATAATACTTACCTCATCCATTTGAGCGCAAAGAGCTGGCCACCCCGTCTTGATTGAAGATCCAGACCAAAATCCTGTGTGTGGTAATGTATGACTTTTCAATGCTGGCGGATGTGATGACATCATCATGGGCACAGCAAGATTTCCCACTTCAATTAGGATGGTGGCAGCCAGCATTTTGTGATCAAATGGATGAGGGTAAATATGATTGAATTGTATATTTTCTTTATATTTTACTCTGTAATATTAATTTTAACATATACAAACAATTTGGGCAATGTCACTATTAGTAGTCTGGGAAAGCAAGGGGGCCCCAGATCATAAATAAAACAATAACCTTGGAAACAATTTAATCATAAAAGTTCATACTTTATTTATATATGAGTATAAAATTTGCATGATAAAACAATATATTCTTTGAATCAATCAGTGGTGGTATAAACATACATTAGGTATTTTGGCCATGCAGGATAACCAGGGAGGTAATAACATCAAATAAATAGGACGTGGGAAATTCCAAGACAGAAGTAAAGTGCTAGTGCATATTACATATATTCTAATCCACATATATGGGACGTGGGAAATACTAAGACATAGGGAAAGTGCCAGTGTATATTACATATATTCTAATCCACATATATGAATACATACTAACCCACTCCTATAAAGCAACATATAAAGATAAACCATAATAATACATGACCAACCGTGGTATTCTTCTCCTCGACGGGCGTTTCGCTCAAAGCTTCATCACCTCCTGATGAACTTGTATTCCTATTTTTGCAAGAAAAAATAAATAAAAAAAAAACACTGGAATTGTCAGGAGATGCTCTGTCCCAGATTTGAAACTACTATTTACAGTGTTTGCACTTAGATTTAAAACACTTCACTCTGGACAGCAAAAAAAAAAAAGCTTGGACAGTTTGGAGATGGTCTGTCTAAGATTGTGGACTATTATTTCAGATGTTTTCACTGAGATTGCTAGCCTTTCACTGAGATTGCTAGACTGGATAAAAATGTATTTCTGTTTAGATAGGAAAATATATATATATTCTTGCAGGTGCTTTTGAGGTTCTGCAGCAGCTGCAGCTGTTTTATAAGGCAGTAAATGCAGCTAGAAGACATTGCCTAGAGCATCCAGCCTCAGCTCCATACTTGTGTCTTCCTGGTTGAAAGCTTTTCGTGCCTTTTCTTATTCTAAACAATTTTTCTTCTTGTGAACACTAGTGTTGAGCGAGCATGCGCGGCCGAACGCTCGGGTCTGCTCGGTGTTCGGCCGAACACGGAGTATACTCGAGCGCAATGCTCAAGTCCCCTCCCAGCACCAAGATGGATCCGTCATGACCCCAATGCAAGTTAATGGGGACAGATCCGTTCAATGTGACACAATAGTAAACAGATCCGTCCTCCATTGACTTTCAATGGAGTTCATGACAGATCCGTACTTACCTCTCCCAGCAGCTTCCTCCTCCCTCCAGAAGGTGGCACTGTGGTAAAGCTTGCCACTCTGTGCCCCGTCTTTCCTGCTGTATCAGGTCGGGAGCTGCCGGCGAAGGTAAGAATGTCTTTGTGACTGTGTTTTTTTTTTTTTTTTGGACACCTTTAAACCAGTTCCGTGCCTGGTGCCTGGTTTACTCCCATAGACTTAAATTATGCCCGGGTGCTCGGCCGAGCACTCGAGCACCTCTGAGTGCTCGGCCAGAGCACCTGAGCATACGAGCACCTGGGTGCTCGATCATCATTAGTGAGCATCTTTCTTCTTCCTCCCCCATGCTTTTTTGTGACATGTGCAGTAAATTAGTGCTAATTCCAAGCCTTCAGACAGCAAAGCAGCCCCAAACCATTCTGCTTCCTCCATAATACTTAAAAGGTTATTCCGGTTACCATAAATATAACTTCATCATCACATATTAACAGTTTTGTAGTAATGAAATATGTTTTCTTCCTCTGCTACCCACTGAGTTTCCTCATAAGTCACTATGGCATCGACCTGTAGTTCTGAGCCTTTGTTAGGTCGAGCATGCTCAGTGTGTTACTTTAAATTATCTAGCTAAATGTCTTGTGAAACAAAGGGAGTGTTAGTGTGCTGGTGATTACTGGATAGAGGGGGCGTGACTGGACTGTGATATCAGGCAGACAATCAATAAACATCAATACTTATGAACAAACACAAGCTCACAGCAGGAAATCTAGGGATTGTGGGGATTGTAGTTTTGTGAGGGAAGATCAGGAGCCATGACACTCTCAGTGTGTTGCAGGCTCACAAAGGAGCTAGACAAATGGATTGCAAGGTAATTTGAAGCTCTGGTTATATTTATAGGTATGGGTTCTGGTTGGGTCACAGCTTGCAGATTTAATGCAGTTTTTCAAAAATTAAGCTACTTTACCTTGATGCACGGTATTATTTTCCCTCCAAACAGCACTTTGGCATTTGTGCTAAAAAGTTCCCCTTCTGCTCTTAAGACATTTTACCCCAAAACATTGTGGAACATCCAAATTGTCTCAGGCAAAATTCTGATTTTTTATTTTGCAACAACTTCTGTCATTAGTCATCCTCTGGAACGTTGCCAGATAATAGGCTGAACTGGATGGACATATATCTTTTGTCAGTCTTAAAAATGATGTTACTATGTTACAATGTTACTGTATGTTTGGAGGAAAACACATTACACCCACACCAAAAACCATTTCCCAACTGTGAAACAAAATCAACGGAACATCCTCATTCATGACTACTTTGTTGCTCAGGGTCTGGAATCTGGATGTCCTTTGGATGATTGAAAAACTTATAAATTCTAAGGTGTAGTTCATGCTAGAAAAAAAAATACAGGGAGGAACTATACAAAATTAACTCTCAACATTGTACAAATCTTATTTTCAGCTACAGTAAACATTACTTATAAGTGATCTCTACAGAATCAATTCAAAGTTTTGCATATTGTTCAATGTGTTCAATGAAACACAAGAATGGTGCAACTGTTTAGTTTTGTTGCGTTTGTCTATGATTGTGACTTAAGTATATAATATTCAGATCACATATTATTAGCAATTAATTGAGAAAACTAGGTAATTATAAAGCACTCATTTACTTTTTCTGGCAGTTGTAGATATTGCCTAGATATAACACATGTGAAGACCCTCCTTTTGTTAATTCACCAGATCACACACTTTTGAAGTGTTCTTTGTACAGCCTTTATAATGTCTTTATTTCTCAGACTGTATATAATGGGATTAATCAAAGGAGTAAAGACAGTATATAGCAGGGAGAGGATTTTACTGATGGTGTTTGTCAGGCTTTTTGATGGGGCAACATAAATACTAAACATAGTCCAGTAGAATATGGAGACCACAATGAGGTGGGAGCTACAGGTGGAGAAGGCTTTCTGTCTACCAGTACTGGATGGGATCCTTAAGACTGCTAATACAATATAAGTATAAGACACTATGATGATTGTGGTCGGGATTAATACAAATGGAATACCCATAACATAAACCACTAAGCGAATAATAAAGGTGTCAGAACAGGCAAGTTCTAGTAAGGGGACAATGTCACAGAATAAATGGTCAATGATATTTGACCCACAAAAATGTAGTTTTGCCATTTTTATGATGTGAATTAAAATGATAGAAAATCCAAGCAACCAACTGATTATAGACAAAATTATGCAATGTCCTCCTGTCATGATGGTGGAGTAGTGAAGTGGATTACAGATGGCCACATATCTGTCATAAGACATCACAGTGAGAAGAAAACATTCAGATGCTTCACAGGCACAGAAGAAATACAACTGAGTGATGCAGTCAATAAAAGTGATGGTCGCCCCATTATTCAGTAGGATGTGGAGCAGGTTAGGGACAATTTCTGAGATCACAAAAATGTCACTGATGGACAGTTGTGAGATGAAGAAGTACATTGGAGTGTGGAGGTTCTTGCTGGTGGACACCAGGGTGATGATCAGGAGGTTCCCACATATTGTTACACAGTAAACCACCAGAAGAAGAGAAAACAAGAAAATTCTTAAATCTTGCCCGACTTGAAATCCTAAAAGGTAAAACTCAGTGACCACAGTCAGGTTGTTCTCCTACACATAGAACATACAGTATAGTAGTTATGTCACAATCAACTGAAACCACACACAATAACTGGGCGGTTACTAAATCATACTCTACACATAAATAAAAGGTCTATGTATTGTACTAAATACACAGTAACCTAAATTATAGCAAATAGATTCCCTCATCCCTAATACAGTACTTTATTCTATACAATCTACTGTATGGAGTCACTGAGTAATATAAAAAAATCTGATATTTTTTACACATTTTTGTATGAACAATAAAAATAAAATGGTGGCCTAAAATAGACAAAAATACAAATCAGCTTATTGTTTAACATCAATGGCCAAACTCTCCCCTCTAAGATCACATTTTAGTTATGAGAACACACTTCAGACAATCTAAAAGGAATCTTAAGCAGAATTCAATGAGTAATATTACATTACCAATAATTACATCAGATATTTCTTTCATCTTGAGATTCATTTCCGGATTCCGGATGAATCTTAATTCTATGAAAATGATGTCCCAGAGGTAATAGACAGCAGCACAGTCATGTTGTGTGGGTGTCAGACATGTGAGTATGAGCTATAATGGGATTCCTTGTAGATATTTATACTAAAACGGAGGCAAGGTGGCAGATAAACAAGTCTTAGGAGAGTTTTTTTCTCCTTGTCTCATGAGTCCCGTTTGTTAAGTCAGCTGAAGAACGTAAATATAAAATTAGAATTAAAAGTGTGTTCAATTAGGGAATACAATACATTTGTTTCAAATTTTGTACACTTTCTGTAGAATTGCTTAGTGAAGTTTAAAGGGGTTGTCTTTTTTCAGGGCTGAACCCAGATATAAGTGCAACGTGCTGCCCCCAGGGCTAAACCCAAATATAAGCTCCCCTTCACTCCATTAGCATGTAGGAATGGAGAATTTCCTTGCTCGAATGCTTTGTGTCGCATTGCGCAGGGCAAGACCTGTTTGTTTTGAGTTGGTGATATACCAGGCTTCACATCAGTATGCTAGGTAGAGATTTCCACCTAGCAGGGAGCCCAGTGACATCATCAGCACAATTGGCCAATGTATAGCGATGTTCTAGGCTGTTTTAGAGGCGGGTACAGATAATGCCATCTAGCATGCTGATATAAATAGTGTTGAGCGAGCATACTCAGCCGAACACCGAGTGTACTCGAGCGCGATGCTCGAGTCTCTTCCCTGCACTGTAATATTGATTTGTACGCTAATGCGCACAAATGTGTATGCTAATGCGAACGCATTGTGCGCTAATGCGTACAAATTCAGTTAATTAACATACTTTTATGAGTGAAAGGAGTAAAAGAGGAGAAGTCACAATTCTGACCTTTTTCTATTAACCAGACACCTTCCCCTCTTCTAAGCGGGGGGTGCCTGGTTTAGTCCCATTGACTAACATTATGTTCAGGTGCTCGGCCAGAGCACCCGAGCATACGAGCACAGAGGTACTCGCTCAACACTAGATATGAAGCCTGTTATGTCACACAATAAACAAACATTGAACTGTAAAAAACTTTTAAAAAATGCATTCCATTTGTAGGGGGTGGTATGATTGCCATTCCCCATCATTTTGCCTGCTCTATAAAATGTTTTTTTTTTTTTTACAAAGTAATTCGTAATAAATTGCATTTGTTGTCGAAGTTTGGAAAAACATCTCTACCTACAACAAACATTTGTACAAGGGACTCAATGTATAGTCCTAGTGTAAACTGATCAATTTCTTTTAATGTCCCATGTAGGAAGTATGTAATTTACCCTCAAACATCAAACTTGTCAAGTGCATTTTAAGTCTTCATGAAAAGGTGACCAAGAATGTATGTGCTTTAATGGCCAAGGCAAGGGGAGGGGGGTACTGGAAGAGTCACAGAAAGGCAAAGAAGTAGACCTCTTTTGGCAACATAACACACTGATGACAGCTTCATTGTGGACAATGCCCTGCAATAATGGATGATGAATCCCACACAACTCAAGGCACATTTAAGGGAGGTTAGAGGCACCAAGTGTAACGTCAGACCATTCTAAACCATTTACATCAGTGTGGTCTGCTTGCTAGACGACCTGCAAGAGTACCTGACCACATCACCAGGGACAAGTGTCATCATCTATGCTGGACAAGGGACCAGTGGTGCTCAGTGTGTTCACTGATGAAAGCCAATTCATGCAGAGAACAAATGATGGCCATCAATGATGTTGGAGATGTAAAGGAGAGCGCTATGCATCAGCTACTGTTGTCACCAGACAAGCATTTGGTGGTGGTGGTATTACAGTGTGTCTAGATAATACAGAACTTACCTACACTTTGTGAATGGTACAGTGACAAGCCCATACTACTTAACCCCTTCAACCCCGGGCCTGTTTTCACCTTCCTGACCGGGCCATTTTTTGCAAATCTGACGTGTCACTTTATGTGGTAATAACTTTGGAACGCTTTTACTTATCTAGGCCATTCTGAGATTGTTTTCTTGTGACACATCGTACTTCATGACAGTCATAAATTTGAGTCAATATATTTCACCCTTATTTATGAAAAAATCCCAAATTTACCAAAAATTTGGAAACATTTCCAAATTTCCAAATTTCAATTTCTCTACTTTCAAAATACACAGTAATACCTCCAAAAATAGTTATTATTTTACATTCCCCTTATGTCTACTTTATGTTGGCATCATTTTGTAAATGTAATTTTACTTTTTTAGGACGTTAGAGGGCTTAGAAGTTTAGAAGCCATTTTTCAAATTTTCACCAAATTTTCCAAAACCATTTTTTTAAACACCAATTCAGATATAAAGTGATTTTGAGGGGCTTACTTAATGAAACCCCCCATAAATGACCCCATTTTAGAAACTACACCCCTCAAGTTATAAAAAACTGCTGTTACAAACTTTGTTAACCCTTGAGGTGTTCCACAAGAATTAAAGGAAAATGGAGGTGAAATTTCAAAATTTCACTTTTTGGTAGATTATTCATGTTAATATTTTTTTCTTGCAATACAGCAAGGGTTAACAGCAAACTAAACCTCAATACTCATTACTCTGATTCTGCAGTTTACAGAAATACCCCATATGTAGTGGTAAACGTCTCTATGGGTTTGTGGCAGTGGTCAGAAGGAAAGCAGCGCCATACGGATTTTGGAGGCAGATTTTGCTAGAATAGTTTTTAGGCACCATTTTGTAATTGAGAGACCCTGACGTACCCCTTCAGTGGAAACCCTGAAAAAGTGACCCCATTTTGGAAACTACACCCTTCAAAGAATATATTAAGGGGGGTTCTGGCCACTTTGACCCCCTAAGCGTTTTACGGAATTTGGAAACACCAGGCTGTGAAAATGAAAAGTTTCATTTCTTCCAATAAAATGTTGCTTTAGCCCCAAATTTTTCATTTTCACAAGGGGTAACAGGAGAAAAGCACCCCATAATTTGTTACCCATTTTCTCCTGAATACGGCAACACCCCATATGTGGTGGCAAACTGCTGTGGGGGCACATGGCAGGACTCAAAACAGAAGGAGCGCCATATGGATTTTGCAGAACAGATTTTGATGGATTGGTTTGCGGGTGCCGTTGATTTTTAACTTTTTGAGTTATTGTCTTAAGTGGGGGCTCATTTTTTGCGGGACGAGATGACGGTTTGATTGGTACCATTTTGGGGTACATAAGACTTTTGGATCGCTTTGTATTACAGTTTTTGTGAGTCAAGGTGAAAAAAATAGCAGTTTTGGCATGGTTTTTTTAAACAAATTTTTTTACAACATTCACCTGGGGGGCTATCTCATGAAATACTTTTATAGAGCAGGTTGTTACGGACGCGACGATACCCAATATGTCTAACTTTTTTATTTTTGGAAAGTTTTACACATTAGATGCATTTTAGAACAGAATAAAATCTTTTTTTGTGTTGCTATTTTCAAAGAGCCATATTTTTTTCAGTTTTCAGGCGATTGTCTCAGGTAGGGTACCGTTTTTGCAGGACAAGATGACGGTTTGATTGGTACCATTTTGGGGTAAATACACCTTTTTGATCGCCTGCTATTACACTTTTTGTGAGGCAAGAGGGAAAAAAAATGGTTGTTTTGGCATAGTTTTTTTTTTTTTTTTTTTGCAGCATTCACCCGGGGGGCCATCTCATGCAATATTTTTATAGAGCAGGTTGTTACGGACGTGGCGATACCCAATATGTCTAACTTTTTTATTTTTGGATAGTTTTACACATTAGATTTATTTTTTGAACAGAATAAAATCTTTATTTTGTGTTGCCCTTTTCAAAGAGCCATATTTTTTTCAGTTTTCAGGCGATTGTCTCAGGTAGGGTATCGTTTTTGCAGGACAAGATGACGGTTTGATTGGTACCATTTTGGGGTAAATACGCCTTTTTGATCGCCTGCTATTACACTTTTTGTGAGACAAAAAGGAAAAAAATGTCTGTTTTGGCTTAGTTTTTTTTTAAATTTTTTTACAGCATTCGCCTGGGGGGCCATCTCATGCAATATTTTTATAGAGCAGGTTGTTACGGACGTGGCGATACCCAATATGTCTAACTTTTTTATTTTTGGATAGTTTTACACATTAGATTTATTTTTTTTAACAAAATAAAATACTTTTTGTGTTGCCATTTTCTGAGAGCCATATTTTTTTTATTTTTCAGGCGATTGTCTTAGGTAGGGTCTCATTTTTTGCGGGACAAGATGACGGTTTGATTGGTACCATTTTGGGGTACATACGCTTTTTTGATCACCTGCTATTACACTTTTTGTAAGGCAAGGTGACCCAAAAATGTCTGTTTTGGCACAGTTTTTTTTTTTTTTTTTTACTGCGTGCACCTGACGGGGTGGATCATGTGCTATTTTTATAGAGCCGGTCGATACGGACGCGGCGATACCTAATATGTCTTTTTTTTTTTTTTTCACTATTTTTTACAATTTTTTTAATATTATTTTGTAAAAATGACGTTTTTTTGGGGGGGGAAACTTGAAACTTTTTTTTTGTAAAACTTTATTTTTTTCACTTTTTTTAACTTTCTTATTTTACACTTTTTTTTTCACTTTTGGGGGTCTGATCCCCTTACAATGCATTACAATACTTCTGTATTGTAATGCATTGGCTGGAAGTGTATTACTCAATGTAATACACTTCCAGCACACTGCCTGTGAGATCCAGGGGGCTGGATCTCACAGGCTTCCGTAGATAGCAGCCGGATGCCTAAGGAAGGCATCCGGCTGCTATCTCAGCCATCGGGTCCCCGTCACAGCAGCGCGGGGACCCGATGGCAACCCCTTCCCACCGCATGTGCCGCGGTCAGCGCTGACCGCGGCACATGAAGGGTTAATGCACCGGCATCAGTGTTTTCACCGATGCTGGTGCATATATCAGGGGTCCGGCTACTGGGCGGGCGCAGCTCCTGCACCCGCCCGATCAGCGCGCCGTAGCACTACGGCGCTGGTCGGGAAGTCACTTCCCGCAGCGCCGTACATGTACGGCGCTGGTCGGGAAGGGGTTAAAGAACATCATTAAACCTGTCATTGTGCCGCTGATTGAACAACACAGGCCTAATTTCATCTTCATGGATGATAATACGCCAGTTCATCAAGGTCACATTATTAAGAAATAGCTGCAGGAGACTGGAGGACCTCAAATGGAGTGGTCTGCACTTTCTCCATATCGTAATCCAATTGAAAACCTATGGGATCAGCTGAGTCGATGTGTAGAGGGGCATAACTCTGTACTTCAGAACCTCAATGACTTGAGGGTTACCCTTCAAGAAGATTAGGATGCCATGCCTTAGCAGACAATAAGTTGACTTGTGAAGAGCAGAAGACGTTGTTGTCAAGCTGTAATTGATACTCAAAGCCACATGAAAAGTTTTTAAGACAGTGACATTTTTGTGTGGTATACCCAGCACTATTGTTGGCTTTTGTTTCAATAAATTGTTTGAGATTAGGAAATCACCATTGCATGCTTCTACTTACTTACTACTGATAAAATATCACTGTAGCGTGAACTTTTTACGTTTACCAAAAATTTTACCCGAAAGCCAATGTATTTGCTGCATCACAGAGCAACACTTTCAAAAATGGGAGACACAGATATCTTGTTTTGCTGCACTAAGGAGTTAGGGTCTAAAAATTTTTTTTTAGTCTTTCCCTTTCAACAAAGGATGTCAATAATAATCATCCTTTAAGAATCCTGTATTTTTTTGTTCTTGGCTTTGGTATTTGACAACTGAACAGCTGAAATGAGAAGTCATTAGTGTGATGGTCTGAAAATGGAACTGGATTTACTACTGTATTTCAGACTCCCTGCACTGTGTGGAATATCAGATGAACAACAGTGTGACTTTTTATGCTAGTGGATTGCTTGTGAGAAGGTTATTTCATCCAGAGTAGTAGAGCAAAGCAGTCGAGGTTAATTTTGGAATTTTTTGGAAAAGTTTGGTACGACCTGAATCGATTCAAACTGAATTTGCCCTGAATGTTGATTTTTTGTATTATTTTATACAGACCCAGACATATGTTAAGGTACATTATCTCATATATTTGCAAATAGTCAGCTCGGCTGTTAGTTTCCTTATTTTCAAATATTTCTACTAGTAGATACATTAAGACTTAACTTTTAATATATTCTGTTAAAATGTTTCCAACTAACCATATGTTAATCAAAAATTAAAAGTATCAATGGTGTTGATTCTTTTGTTATAATAAGAGATATATTTCATTATTGCCCTGCATAGCATTCATCTACTATAGTGGCCATGAGAGGCTGGTAGCCATGCACTAGCTCCAAGCTCTTCTCACGGATCTCTATCCCTGCCTGCCACTCTATCATATCTGTAATATTTTTAAGACGTGTCCTTACTGTATTTAAAATTCCCTCAAACACTGCCCCTCTGATGAGAGAGAGAGTATAAAGGATGTACACCACACCCTCAAACACTCACTGCTTGTTCCCCTGAAGACGCCAGGGATCTGGTGAAACATGTCAGGCAGAGTAGTAGTAATAATAGTAGTGGCAGATGCTTTTCATTAATAGTGGTGGTAGTATGAGATAATCAGCAAGAAGCAGCAGTAGCTGAGGTGGCAACGGCAGCAGCAGGTATATGGTACATGTTGGTAGGCAACAGAATGAAAAAGACAGCAGCAGGCTTATGGAAGATGGTGGTTTGCAGGCCGCAGCAGTATGAAGGTGGAGGTGGCCTGATGGACCAGCAGTAGGTGTGTGACATGAAGGCGGCAGTGGCATGATGGAGGCAGCAGCAGGTGTACAGAACATGATGGTTGGAATGTTGCAGCAGTGACATGATGGTGGTGGTAACATGATGAAAATGGTAGAAGCAGCCTTATAAAAGATGATGATCGACAGGCTGCAGCAGTGGCATTATGGAGGTAGTGGCATGATGGAGGCAGGCACTAAGCAACCGTGCCAAGATGGGGCACTGCCAGCAAGGCCAGATCTATTCATCGGCCTCAGCTGAAGGAGTGTGAATATCCTCTCCAATCAAGGCTTGGTTCATTTTGATGTTTTGTACACTGGTGGAGGACAACTTGGTCTGTTTGGGTGCAACCACTCCCACCTCCTCCACTCTCCGCAGTACTGAAAACCCTCTCCAAGATGACACTGGAGGCTGGGTGAGAAAGAAGAAAGAGAGCATGTTGTGCCATTTCAAAACACTGTTCAAGTCTGCCTTCCCAGAGATTCTCAAAGTCATGGAACAGGGTATGTGCCAGACAATCCACCATAATGTGCATCTTGCCGCATAATGAGAATCAAAAGGAGCCTTCCACGTTCTCTGACATTTTGAGTACAAGGCAGAGGCAGCTTTTTGGGAGACATAATGCCAGATATGTATCATCCAGTGAGGTTGAGCGTACACCATTAGCTCCCTAAAGGCACCAGACTCTACTAAATAGTACTACAGCGACTGCTCTGCCAGAAACTTGGCCAGGTAGGAATTCAAGGGTTTTCCTGGTCTCTAATATTGATTAGCTATTCTTCGGACAGGTTCCAACAACCCAACCAATCAGCTATTTGAAGAGAAGGCTGTGCTTATGTGAGCTTTGCCTTCCCTTAATTGCTGCTGCAGTGTCGATGGCAATGCTTCTGTCTTTCAGAAGCATGGAAAAGAAAACTGCTGGATGGGAGACACCAGGTCAGAGCTAGAGGTTACCTAGTTTGGCTTACATCTGGCACTTTTTGGACCTAATGCACCCACAGTGTCAGTGGCATTACCAGATCCAGAAGCAGATATGGCCCTGGCAGTTCTTTGGGAGGTAAGTTCCTTATGGTCTTTATTGCTGCCGCTGCCACCACTCTCCTCCTCTGATGTGTCCTCTTCCTCCTAAGCACCCCAATCCGGCTACCAGGCGCTGTCCAAGAAGCAATCATCATCAAAGTCCTCAGCGCTCCATGCCATGTTTATCAGACAGAGCTATATCATGTTGGGCTCTTTGGTCCCCCTCCTGATTCCTGAACCCCATTGAAGTCAAAGGGGACCCAAACTTCACTATTTTCTGTCACAACATGTTTATACAGGAAAATAATATTATTCTTAAGTTAGAATACAAAAGAATATGTCCATTTAGGGGTTTAAAAAACAAAAAACAAAACTCACCTCATCCACTACCGCAGTGGAGTGACGTCAATGCAGGTCCTGCTAAAAATAAGATTGAAGACACTGCAACACGATCAAGTGAGGTGTTTCAGTGGCCTGAAATTCTACTATAGCATGAAAAAGCAAACTCCTTTTACACCATCAGCTGATTCCACATAAATTTCCACAGAACCTGTTTTGTTTCACATTGAAACAAGTAGTGCCCCATGATTGAATGGATAGGGTGTCAGCAGTAAGTTTGTGTTGACGTCACTGTTTATTTTGCCCTTATTCTCATCCTCTAAGAACAACTCAAAGAAAAAAAAATGGATCCTGTTTTTTTGAGCATCTGCCTTTACTCAGCATTTGCTTAGTAATCCATCAATATTGCTAAGGCCAAAAAAAAAGGAGCGGATCCAAAATAGAGATGACACGTGATTTGAAAGTGTGCATGTCTTCTGTGTTTTGTGGCAACAGTATGAGGAGTCAACACAGTGTCCCTGTAACAAGGTGGTGAGGTGGGGGACAAATGTAGTGGCAGTAAAAGGACAGGATGGTGGGGGGGGGGGGCTGTAGGAACACATAGCAGCAGGTGTGTTGAATAAGGCGGGTGACAGCATCCAAATAGTGGCTGAAGCAGGTGACCAGAAGAATCGGGTTTCTTTTGACAAAGTTTGGTTGTGGCAACCAGAATGATCCAGTCTGATGCATCAGGCACTGGCATTATGGAAATCCTGGCTGATCCACACCTCATTCATCTTCACCAACGTCAGTCTCTGCACATTTTAGATGAAAAGGCAAGTTCTCCTTGGGGTAAGTATACACCCCAACGCACTAAACACCGGCTCTGATGCCATAATACTGGCCGGGCAGAAAAGTTTGTCCAGGGCAAACTTAACCAGTTGCAACCACAAATCAAGTTTGGCTGCCCAGTAGTCCAGGGGATCTTCAATATGGTGTGGCAGGGTGCAATCCAAGTATGCCATCACCTGCTGGTTCAGTTTCTGCTCCATGTGTTGCTGTTGCTGGTCGGTGGTTTCTTCACTAGGATGGTGAAGTAAACTGCTCACCAGAGACTGTAGACTTAAGTTGCTGCTGATGGAGCTGGTAATGCTCTTAACTCCCCACCAGCCCAGCAGCCATGGCAGTATAACATTCTTTGTTGCTTGGTTGATTGTGACTATAAACATGTTAGCATCCTTCTTCTTCCTTCACCTCTAAGCGTTCAGGCAGAAAAGCAGCCCCAATGCATTATGCTACAGTATCTCCATCATGTTTAACATTTAGGATGAGGTTTTGGTGTTGGTGCACAGTATTATTTTTCCTCCAAACAGAGCTATAGCATTTGTGCTAAAAAGTTCTACTTTGTCTTATCTGCTTTTAAGAAATTTTCACCAAAAAGATCATGGAATATCAAAATGGACAAAATTCAATTTTTTTTTTTTTTTTTTTTTACTATACCAGCTTCTGTCTTTTGTCATCCTCTGGATCAACTTTGCAGAATAACTGGATGGGCATATATTTTTTCAGTATGTTTTAATGCTACTGTATGTTTGGAGGAACATGGTACATGGTAGAGGGAACATCCTGATTAATGGCTATATTGCTGCAATAGGGTCTGGATTCTGGATGCCTTATTGATGATTGAGAAAATGATGAATTCTAAGGTGTATGAAAACATTTTAAAAATAATGTTAAAAGGGGCGTCCATATGACCATAAACTAAAGATACCTTGGATGAAGCAACAAAACAATGTAAACACAAGATTTGTGTTTTGGAATGGCCAAGCCTTATCTAACCTTAAGCGCATCAATATCGTAGCATGAGCTAAAAAACTGAAAAAGATTACAGGGAGGAACTAAACTAATGTAACTCTCAACATTGTCCAAATCTTATTTGCAGCCTCAGTTAACATTAGTTAGAGGTGATTTCTACAGAATCAATTCAGAGGTTTGCATACTGTTCAATATATTCAATGAAACACATGAATGGTACAACTTAGTTTTGTTAGGTTGTGTCTGTCTATGATTTTGACTTAAATAGACCACATTTTGTTATTAATAATAATAATAATAATTGTAGTAGTAGATATTACCATAAACATGTTATTCCTTAAACCAATCATTAAGAAAAATTCTACATAGAACACATATGAAGACCCTCCTTTTGTTAATTTACCAGATCTCACGCTTTTGAAATGTTCTTTGTACGGCTTTTCTAATGTCTTTGTTCCTCAGACTGTATATAATGGGATTAATCAAAGGAGTAAAGACAGTATACAGCAGGGAGAGGATTTTACTTATGGTGTTTGTCAGGCCTTTTGATGGGACGACATAAATACTGAATATAGTCCAATAGAATATGGAGACCACAATGAGGTGGGAGCTACAGGTGGAGAAGGCTTTCTGTCTACCAGTATTGGATGGGATCCTTAAGATTTCTAAAATAATATAAGTGTAAGACACTATAATGACTGTGGTCGGCACCATAACATTTGGACCGCCTATAACATAAATTAATAATTGGATAATGAAGGAGTCAGAACAGGCAAGTTCTAGTAATGGGACAATGTCACAGAATAAATGGTCAATGATATTTGGTCCACAAAAATGTAGCTTTGCAGTTTCTATGATATGAATAAAAATGATAGAAAATCCAAGCAACCAACTGATTATAGACAAAATTATGCAATATCTTCTTGTCATGATGGAGGAATAGCAAAGTGGATTACAGATGGCCACATATCTGTCATAAGACATCACAGTGAGAAGAAAACATTCACATGATTCACAAGCACAGAAGAAATACAACTGAATGATACAGTCAATAAAAGTAATGGTCCCTCCATTATTCAGTAGTATGTAGAGCAGGTTGGGGACAATTTCTGAGATCACAAACATGTCACTGATGGACAGCTGTGTGATGAAGAAGTACATTGGAGTGTGGAGGTTCTTGCTGGTGGACACCAGGGTGATGATCAGGAGATTCCCACATATTGTTACACAATAAACCACCAGAAGAAGAGAAAACAAGAAAATTCTTAAATCTTGCCTGGCTTGAAATCCTAAAAGGTAAAACTCAGTGACCGCAGTCAGGTTGTTCTCCTACAAATAGAACATACAATACAGTAGTTATGTCACAATCAGCCAAAAACAGCACCCAATAACTGGACGGTTATTAAATCATATTCTACACATAAATAATAGCTCTATGTATTGTACTAAATACACTGTAACCTACAGTATAGGGATGAGTAAATTAATTCGATCATCCCTAATACAGTACTTTATACAGAACAAACTACTGTATGGAGTCATTGTAACCTTTCAAATTGAGTAATAGCACGAAATCTCATGGGTTTTTTACACATTTTTATATGAACAATAACAATAAAATAGTGGCCTTAAAATTGTCAAAAACTAAAAATCAGCTTATTGTTTAATGTTATTGGTGAAACTCTCCCTCCTAAAGTCACGTTTTAGTTATAACGAGAGCACATTTACCTATTTTCCCTAATGAATACATTTCAGACAATCTGGAAGGAATCTTAAGCAGAATCCATTCTGTGTGATTACATTACCAATACTCACATCAGATATTTCTTTCATCTTGATATTCATTTCTGGATATTTTTCTTATGAATCAGAATTTTTCTATGAAAATCATGCCCCGAGGTAATAGACAGCAGCACAGTCATGTTATGTGGGTGTCAGACATGTGAGTATGAGCTATAATGGGATTCCGTTCAGATATTTATACTAAATCTGAGGCAAAGCGACAGATAAACAAGTCTTGGGGGATTTTTTTTTCTCCTTGTCTCATAAGTCACATTTGTTAAGTCAGCTAAAGAATACAAATATAAAATTGGAATTAAAAGCGTGTTCAATAAGGGAATACAATACATTTGTTTCAAATTGTGTACACTTTCTGTACAAAAACATTGGTTAGTGAAGTATAAAGGGGTTGTCCTGTTCAGGGCTGAATCCGGATATAAGTGCAATGTGCAGCTCCCAGGACTGATGACCGCTTCATTGTAAACAATGCCCTGCAGTAACAGATGATGAATCCCACACAACTCAAGGCACATTTAAGGGAGGTGGGAGGCACCAAGTGTCACATCAGACCATTCTAAACCATTTACATCAGTGTGGTCTGCTTGCTAGACGACCTGCAAGGGTACCTGACCACATCACCAGGTACAGGCGTCATCATCTTGCATTTCCATTTAAACAAAGGATGTCAATTATAATAATCGTTTAAGAATCCTGTATTTTTTTGGTTCTTGGTTTTGGTGTTTGACAGCTGAAGAGCTGAATAAGAAGTCAATAGTGTGATGGTCTGAGAAAATAACTGGATTTACTGCTATATTTCAGACTCCCTGCACTATGTGGAATATCAGATGAACAGTGTGCCTTGGATTATGCTAGTGGATTGCTTGTGAGAAGGTTATTTCATCCTGAGTAGTAGGGATAGGCAAAGCAGTCGAGGTTAGTTTTGGAATTTTTTTGAAAAATGTTTGGTGCAACCTGAATCAATTCAAACTGAAGTTGCTCCAATTGCCCTGAATGTTAGTATGTAACTCCCTATAGCCTCCTAGAATTTTTAGGCAAACTTCTTAACGTATTTTCGCCCTATAAGACCCACCTTTTCCCCCTAAAATGGGTGGAAAATGTCAGTGTGTAATATTGAGCAAATTCTAAATAACACTTCTATTATAGAAGCCCTCATTAGTACCAGATGAGCAGGATCAGTGAATGCAGCATCCCCCGGGCTCTGTACTCAACGCTTCCTGGTCCTCTGCTGCTCACTGTGCTGTGCACAGCATGAGGACGTCGGCAGGCTGAACAAGAATAGTGTGGAGGTGAGGAACGGCAGCTACATCTGAAGCAGGAGAGGTAAGTTGATTTTTTTTGTTCTGAGCAGAGGGTCTGATCTGAGGTGTGATTAAAGGTCTTTTTATATTGGAGTCTGATCTGAGATCTGATTAAGGGTCTTATAAAAAATTGGGTCAGAACTGAGGTCTGATTGGGGGCCTTAGTAACATTGGGGGTTTGAGCTAAGGTCTTATTAACATTATTAACATTGGGTCTCTGAGCTGAGGTCTGATGAAAAATATTATGTTCTTATTTTTCTCTTCTAAAACCTAAGTGCATCTTATGGACAGGTGTGTCTTTCCATTTATTTTTTATGTTTTTTTTTCTTTCCATCCCCTCTCCTTCTTTCCCACGTTCTGGCGCGCAATGACAGCAATAGCAAATGATGTCTGAGTGACATACATAGCTATGGGTAAACACGTCTCTTCAAAAATATATCTGAGGGGCATGAGAGACAACTGCAGCATGAACAGCATAAGCAGCCACTGCCCAACCTGGAAACAACACATGCTCTCTGCTGAGGCGATCTGGTGCATGACCTAATCATTAATGGCTTCCCGCTGCTCTTACAGACACTCGAGCATGTGTAACATCGAAAAGTTGCAGATTAATTGGTGTAGATGCAGACCATTCTGACACTGCACATCCTGGAGAGTGTTCCCCACCATCTGAGAAAGGCTAAAAAGAGGGCCAGTCTCTTGGACGTTGTCAGCACCTTGCACAAGCCATTTTTTAAAAGGCCATGAAGGGAGTATGTGTTGTTTCCCCCAGGTTCAGATCGTCCAGGATGTTGTGCCCATTGTCGCTGACCACCTTGTCCAGTACACAAGGTGACAGCCAGTGGGATGTTTACTGCTTGATTTACTTAAGCAACTCCTCGCCGGTGTGGCTATTCTCTCCCAGGCCAATCAGTTCCAACATGGCATGGCAATGCTTGACTTCACATATGTTATAAGAAGGAAGGGTATTGTGAGTGGTGCTGTGCTGCTGACGGGGCAGTAATAACCATGTATAATGTTGCTTAATGAAATTAAAAGCACCACGCAAAAATAAATAAATAAATACATAAATAAATAAATAAATTGTGATGGTGTGGAAACTGAAAATACATAAATGGATGATTGAGGCATGACACTCAATTTCAACTTAACACACAAGTAGATTTCTGTAAAAATTGGGGAAAATGAAAATATTTGCTTGCAGGTAGCTGCTTTTGAGGTGTACCTACACTTCTAACAGCAGGCTGAGCCACAGGTCTTGTCTTCTCTCTTTTTGACTGGAAGCTGCCCTGATTCTCTCTATTGTATACAACACACACTATTTTCCTTTGGAATCCTTCACTATACCTTCACTTTCCCTGTCAATAAACTTGATTGGTTGATTTCTGACTGTTCCAGTTTGATTTTTTATTTATTTTTTTCTGGCAGACAACGTAAGACCCAACCACCCTCCTTCACAGCTCAGCACAGAATGGTGTTCTGCTCATTCTGCACCTTCTTGCCCGCTTCAGCACTGATTGGCTCATCCAGGCTGTCAGTCTGGGAGCTAATTAGGACAAGCCACTCCCCCTGTTTCCTCTCAGGGTCATATGATAACCCTTCCTCTTCCTCACCAGCGCTTTTTTCCTGCCGACATGTGCACTAAAATGACACTATGTTTAGTTATAATGGATTTGTCTGAAATGAACCCGGTAAGATTTGGGTTTGTCTGCTCTCCAATGCAATGTTCAAATAGCAATGTTCTAACCAAACTTATTTGGTCCGAACTGGTTCGCTCATCCTTACTGAGTAGTAAAACAGAAAGGACTTTTATCCAGGAAATTTAGGAAATTTATCCAAGCATTGAAATTGTCAGGCATGATCCACCTTTAGTGTTCTAATGTTGGAATGGACAATAACAATTCTGCTAATTCCTTAGGAAATGATGATCCCAAAGGCAAGCAAATATCCAGATTGGAACTTTCACACTAGGGATTCAAGGCTCACAACAAATTTCTATCTATCTGAACCCCCTGAAATATTGATAAACAACACAAATCTGGTACCTCCTCCAAGCCCTCCATGACTTGCTTACAATTATAGGCAAATGAAAACTAGTATATCCCCCTCCCCGAATCAATCTGCAATATGCCATACTTTGGTATATGGGATGAATAACTATTACAAGATTCGGTTCACTTGCATATTTGTCAAATTCTTGAAACTGGTTTAGACCTGAATCAATTTAGGTTAGAGATGAGTGAACAACTTGAAATTCAGTTTGGTTCAAGTTCGGCAAATTTTTAAAAAAAGTTTGTCTCTGATCCGAATTGATTCAGACCAAAATGAAGGTGCTTCAATTATGCAGAAAATTGGAATATAACACCCTCTAGTCTCTAAGGAAAGATGTCTGACACTGACATACAAAGCTATGGGTAAATGCACGTTTAATGGAATTAACATATAGCATGTTTAAAAATACACCACCCTGGCACATGTTTATGCTTTTTCATATTCCAAAACCTCCAAAAATTCTCCCTTATCAGGGTCAGATGGTGTTTAAACGAACATGGTGTTATAGGTGTATATGTTAAATAATAAAGAAAGTGGCTTGGGGGACCAAGCATCCCAAATGTATGCCATGACAGGGTCAGAATGCCTGCCCATATGATATGCACAAGTGTTGATTGTCAGAAAAAAAAAGTTTCTCGTTTTGAATGAGCCTAAAAAAATCTCCTTTTTTATTGGGAGAAGCAGCAGTGAAGTGTAGATGAGGAAAGGGTACAGTATGGATATAGTGACTTGTTGCCGCAATAGTAGCGGCAGCAGAAGCATAAAAGCATGGAGCATACAAGGCTGTAGGTCAGTGACGTCACTGCCCCCACCAGAAGGATCACTTGCCATTTCCTCCTCTTCCTCTTCCGCCTCCTCTCCACCCCATCCGCGCTGAACCAGGACGCACACAGCCTGACTGCTACCCTCGCCGCCAGCATCCTCCTCCTCTTCCACAGCCACCTCCACGTCGTCCTCCTCCTCATCCTCCTCCTCCTGCAACTGCCACCGAGAAGCAGACAAAAGTGTGGTCTGACTGTGTAGCTCCGTTGCGTCTCCTCCTACCCCCGTCTCCTCTGCGTGCAATGCGTTCTCCCTTATTGCGATGAGTGATTCTTTAAGGACGCATAGGAGCGGGATGGTTACGCTCACTATAGCGTCCTCGCTGCTGACCTTCTTGGTGGACTCCTCAAAGATACGCAGTACATCGCATACGTCTGCCATCCATGGCCACTCGTGGTTGGCAAACTGAGGGAGCTGAGTTGGAGGCACGCGTGGATTCATAATCTGGTACTCCATCAATGCTCTCTGCTGCTCACACACCCTGGCCAACATGGAATAGGTGGAATTCCAGCGAGTCGGCAGGTCGCACAACAGCCGATGTTGAGGCAAATGGAGGCGTTGCTGGAGTTTTTTTAAGCTAGCAGCAGCTACAGTTGACTTCCGAAAGTGAGCGCACAAGCGCCGCACTTTCACCAGTAGCTCTGCCAGGTTGGGGTAAGTCTTTAGAAATTTTTGGACTACAAGATTAAAAACGTGGGCCAGGCATGGTACGTGATTGAGTTCGGCAAGCTCCAAAGCCGCCACCAGGTTACGGCCGTTATCGCACACGACCATGCCTGGTCCTAGCTGCAGCGGCGACAGCCACATCTCCGTCTGCTGCAATATGGCGTCCCTCACCTCTGGGGCGCTGTGCTTCCTGTCGCCCAAGCTGATGAGCTTAAGCACCGCCTGCTGACGTCTCCCCGCGCCAGTGCTGCAACGCTTCCAGCTAGCAGCTGAGGGCGATGTTAAGGCAGAAGAGGAGGAGGAGGAAGAGGAGGGGGGTTTATCAGAACCCGTGCTGGCAATCTTGGGCGGGGGTGGTAGGTAGGCCGTCTCTCCTTGCGACCCCGTCCCCGCTTCCACAACATTCACCCAGTGTGCCGTCAATGAGATGTATCGTCCCTGGCCGCAAGCGCTTGTCCACGAGTCGTGGTCAAGTGGACATTTGCTCTGACTGCGTACCTCAGGGCCCGCCTGATGTTACGCGACACGTGCTGGTGCAGGGCGGGGACGGCACTCCGGGAAAAGTAGTGGCGGCTGGGGACGGAATAGCGAGGTGCGGCAGCCGCCATCAGGTCGCGGAAGGCCTGCGTCTCCACAAGCCTAAACGGCAACATCTCCAGGGCCAGCAGTTTGGAGATGTGGCAGTTTAAGGCTTGGACTTGGGGGTGACTCGAGGCGTACTTCCGCCTGCGGTCGAACGCCTGCGAGATGGACAGTTGATGGGACGAGGAGTGTGAAGGTGCAGGCGAAGATGCGGGGGAAGGGGAGGCAGCAGGAGAAGGCCCCAAAGTAGTCGAGGCAGAGTCAGATGTGGAGGTGTCCTGGCTGGAGGTCTGGACCGCAGTGGCAGCACACAACAAAGGGGAAGAGGCAGTGGCAGGAAGACCTGGCACAGGTTGTATTGCGTTTGCTCTCTCCCACTCAGCCCAGTGCTTGACTTCCAAGTGACGCCGCATGCCTGAGGTGGTCATATTGCTCTTCTCAGAGCCCCTACTCAGTTTTGAGTGGCAGAGTGTGCAAACCGCGCTCAGTTTGTCATCCGCACAAACATTAAAAAATCTCCACACCACAGAAGTACGAGGCCTCGATGGGGGAGCTTCGCGCGACTGCCTGCTGGCGGGAACAGCTTCGGCCCTGCTGGCTGTGGCCTCACTTCTCTGTCTGGACTGTCCTCTGCCTCTGGACATCCCTCTGCCTCTGGACATCCCTCTGCCTGTGGACATCCCTCTGCCTCTTGCTGCCTTTTTCGGTGCTGCGCAGACCACCACCTCTCCACTGCTTTCCCCGCTGGACATCACCCCTGGCCAAGTGGGGTCGGTCATTTCGTCATCCACCACCTCCTCTTCCACTTCCTCACTCTGCTCCTCCTCCTGCCCACTAGACATTCCAACAGCCTCCCTTGATGGCAACTGCGTCTCATCATCATCATCGCTCATGATAACAGATGCTGGTTCAGGGTCCACATCAGCAGGAGATGGCGAAAACTCAAGTGTTTGGGCATCACTACAAACAAATTCCTCTGCTAGCTCCTGGGATTCTTCCGGCACATCTGAAAAAGAACCCGAAAAGAGCTCCTGGGAGGGGTTAATGGTGGGATGACTCTGTTGGCCAGGTGTGGAGGAAGGAGGGTCAGAGTGAGACTGTGTGGATGACTGGCTGGTGGACAACTGTGTGGAAGCGCTATCGGCTATCCATTGCACCACCTGTTCAACCTGCTCAGGCCTCAACAGCGGTGTAACTCGCCCCCTGCTTAACTGTCCCATAAAGGCAGGGATTCTGGATGAGTGGGATCCTGGCTTACCCTCACCAGCACGCATTGTATCCCCACTGGCTTCAACAAGGCCACCAACAGCATTTCCTCGCCCCCGTCCTCGTCCACGTCCGATTCCGCTAGCCCCCCCTCCGCATTTTATTTTTTTTTTGTTACAATATTTTGCCTTCACAGCCGTGTACTAACAGATCAGACGGTGTGTATGAACACTACGTATATAAAATTATTTTGCAAGAGAACGCACAGTACAGATGCCAATGAAAAGGCTTTTTTTTTTAAATATTTCTAGGTACACAGCCGTGTACTAACAGATCAGACGGTGTGTATGAACACTACGTATATACAATTATTTTGCAAGAGAACGCAAAGTACAGGTGCCAATGAAAAGGCTTTTTTTTTTTTTATATTTCTAAAAGCACTCCAATCTGGCTACCAGGTGCTGTCCAAGAAGCAATCTTCATCGGAGTCCTCAGCGCTTCATGCCATGTTTATCAGACAGAGATATATTATGTTGGGCTCCTTGGTCCCCCTCCTGATTCCCGAAACCCACTTAAGTCAATGGGGACCCAAACTTCACTTTAGTATTTTCTGTTATAACATGTTTATGCAGGAAAATAATATCATTCTTAAGAGAGAATACAAAAGAATATGTCCATTTAGAGGTAAAAACTGCCGCAGTGGAGGGTGCAGTGACATCATTGCAGGTCGTTTTGCAGGTCCTTATAAAAGAAGATAGAACACACTGCAGAACAATCAAGTGGATGAGGTCTGGTTCGATATAACAGCATGAGGAGTCAACACCGTGGCCCTATCAGAGAGTGGTGAGGGTGGAAACAGCATGATGAGTTAACACAGTGGCCCTGTCACAGAGTGGTGAGGGTGACATTGCAGCAGGACCCGCAGCTTGAGACCTTGGAGACATCAGTTCCATCACCTGGCCAAGTTGCCATTGTGCCTGGGCAGGAACCACATTTACCCAGTGGGCCTTAAAGGACATATATTGTCCTTGATCCTAGTTAAAGCTTCACATGTCCATGCTGCCGCAAACTTTAGCAGACACCGACAGGGTCAAGGACTAACCCACCTTCTGTTCAACATATGTGTGCAGGGCTGGTACTGCCTTTTAGGATAAATAATGACAGCTTGGGACTCTCCACCTTGGCTTGGCACAAGCCATCAATTCTTTGAAAGGTACATGGAAAGTGAGGGACTGTAGTACCAGCAACTTGGCCAGGTGCACATTCAGCTTTGCGCCGTTGGATGCGTGCACACATACTGTTGACTTTATGCAACCGCCCTTGTGATCGATTGCTGATTAAATGAATGATGGGGAGTAGTAGGAGGAGGATCTGGAGCATCAGGACCAGTAGATGATGAGAAAGAAACACAGCTCCCTTCTGCTTAGGCGGTGGAGCCTTAACTGCAGGAAAAGATGTGCGGGCCACTGGATAATGCAGCGGTTTCTAAGTCAGGCTGTACCATTACAGTAGTGTCACCGTTTCCCCAGGCCACTTTAAGGTGACACTGTATGTGTTGATACAGCGCTGTGGTGCCAATATTGGCACCCTGGCCATGCTTCACCTTCTGCCCACAGATTTTGCAAATGGCCATTGGAGATGCTCTGTCACTGATTTCAAACTACTATTTACAGTGCTTTCACTTAGATGTAATATGCTACACTCTGGACTGTAAAACATGTGTGGAAGATGTACAGTATATTGCTATTTCCCCTTGCCAAAAAAACAAACAAAAAAAAAAACTTGAACAGTTTGGTGATGGACTGTGTCAGATTTTGGATTATTATTTCAAATGTTTTCCCTGAGATTTAAAATGCTACCCTCTGAATTGTAAAAGACTTGTTGCACAATTGTATTGAGTGTATTCCCCCAACACTAGTGTTGATCGAGCACCGTAGTGCTTGGGTGCTTGGGTCGAACACTAGGCAGTGCTCGAGTACTCGACCAAGCACCCGAGCACAATGGAAGTCAATGGGAGAACCCGAGCTCTAAACCAGGCACCCCCTGCTCTGAAGAGGGGAGGGTGTCTGGTTCATAGGGAAAGGTGAGAAAATGGTGGAAACACCACTGAAATGGTTTGTAAACAGCATGGGGAGGATGTCTGGATGCATCTTGGACTCCAAAGTCGCTGCTGGGAATGATGTTGTCCAAGTATTACGCCACTTTTACAGAATGACAAGAATACCCCCTAAAACCGAAGATAACATTGATTTTAGAGGAAATATTGTTAGGAAACATAAATTTACTTATATATAAAGAGCAAGTAGCAGCAGGCGCTCACCCCTAATGTTTTACACGGTCAGATCAGCAGCATGCACTCGTCCCTAATGTTTTAGATGGTCAAATCAGCAGCAGGCACTTGGCCCTAATGTTTTAGATGGTCAGATCAGCATCAGGCACTCACCCCTAATGTTTTAGATGGTCAGCTCAGGAGCAGACCCTCACCTCTAATGTTTTTGAGTGTCAGCAGCACTCAAGGTCAACCAGTCAAGAGGAGGACCAGAGTTAAGAAGTGGAAGAGGAGGTGGTGGACGATGAAATCATTGGCCCAACCTGGGAAGGTGGCAAGCTGAGGGACGACAGCAGTGCAGAGGGGAAGGGATCTGCAGCACCGCAACAGGCTGGAAGAGGCAGTGGGGTGTCAAAAGGGAGAAGGCAGGCCACACCAAACAGGCCCGCAACTATTACCCGGAGCAGCCCCTTGCGGCAATCTCCCTTGCCAAGGGGTAGGTGTTCCGCAGTCTGGCGCTTTTTTGAGGAAAGTGCTGACAATAAAAGAATTGTCATTTGCAAGCTGTGCCATACCAAAATGAACAAGGGCATGAACACTAGCAACCTGACCACCACCAGCATGATCCGCCATATGGCAGCAAAGCACCCTAATAGGTGGGCTGAACGCCTGGGTCCACGATCAGTGTCTGCGAGTTACACCACTGCCTCTTCTTCCCCTGTTTTACATACTGTACAAGACACAGGCCTAGATGCCTCCTTCCCTGCAAATGGACCTTCGCATGCACCATCAGTGCACTAAGCTGGACACGTGGCACGAACTGGTGCTCTACGCCTTGGCGGTGCTGGCCTGCCCTGCCACCAGCGTTTTGTCGGAGCGGGTATTTAGTGCCGCTGGGGGCATAAAACTGATAAATGCATCCGCCTGTCAACTGAAAATGCTGACAGGTTGACGCTGTGGTGACTTCTCTACCCCACTACAGGAAAGCGGCTGAACATAAAGAAACTTTAAATGTGGCTTTTAGGGTGTATTGAATACACTGTATTCCCATGTACCCCTTCCTCTTCCTCCTCATCCTCCATCATATGAAACTGCTTATTAGGCTGCCCTTGCCTTTAAATATTTAAGAAGTTCACCAGCAGTCCCTCACCCCTATTTTTTTAACCTAAACAATTCGAAAAAAAAGTCTATGAGTAAAAAAATTTCACAGAATATCAGAAATATTTTGACTGTGCAAACGTTATGCAGCAGACGTGTGCACTATGACATTTCTTTATCCTAAATACCTTAAATCCAGTGTCATTTTTTCTGATGCTATTCAAGGCGACATTACCTGCGCTGCGTCTGCTGTATAATGTATAATGCAAGGAGGCACAGATAGTGTAGGGATAGAAATTGGCTAGACAGGGCTAGGTGTTCTGTTTAAAAGACCCAAAAGTCCTTTTAACGACTATTGTTATATCTGGCTGCAATATTTTTATTCATGGGGGGGGGCAAAATTTGCGCAAGTTTGCCTAATCTTAACACCAGCTGCGCAGTGTGTGCAGCAGAATGTTTGTTTATCCTAAATACCTGACATCCATTGCATTTTTTTCTGCCGCTAATCAAGGCTACATTTGTAATGTACAACTAGCCCTGCCTAGCCAATTTCTATCCCTACACTATCCCTCCTTGCGAAAACGGTCTAATGCACACGCAACACAGGTAATGTCGCCTTAATTATCGGCAGAAAAAAATGACACTGGGTGTAAGGTATATAGGATACAGAAACATTATAAAGCACACGCTGCACAGGTGGTGTTTAGGTCAGGCAACCTTGTGCAATATTTGCCCCCCCCCCAAAAAAAAAATATATATATATTGCAGCCAGATATAACAATAGCCGTTAAAGGGGCTTTTGGGTCTTTTCAACAGAAAACTAGCCCTGCCTAGCCAAAGCCTATCCATACACTATCTGTCCCTCCTTGCGCAAACGTTATACAGCAGGAAATGTCGCCTTGATTAGCTGCAGAAAATATGACATCGGATGTCAGTTATATAGGATACAGAAACTTTATAATGCACACGCTGCGCAGGTGATGTTTAGGTCAGGCAACCTTGCGCAATTTTTGACTCAGCCCCCAAAATATATATATATAAATATATATATATATATATATATATATATATATATATATATATTGCAGCCAGATATAGTAGCGCTTTTAGGTCTTTTCAACAAAAAATCTAGCCCTGCCTAGCCAATTTATTTCCCTACACTATCTGTCCCTCCTTGCAGCAGCTCTCCCTGATTCAGACTGAGCCGGGTCATATGTCTCCGGGTGCTATATAGCACCCGATGACGAGTTCCCGGCCAGCCAATCACTGTAATGCCATTAGCCAAGTGAATGTTTGGCCGCTGCGTGGTCCCAAGCGTCGCCATGCTCGGCTGAATATCGTATTCAGTCAAGCATGCTCGCTCATCACTACCCAACACTTTAAAAAAATATATTTGTTTAAACGGAAAAAAAAAAATCAGTCTTGCAGGTTTTGAGGTTCTTCATCAGCTGCAGCTGTGTTATAAGGCAGTGCCTAGCACACCCAGCCTCAACTCCATCCTCCTGTATTCCTGGCTAAAAGCTTTTCCTATTCTAAACAATTGTTTTTCTTTCTCGCCTGGTTGATTGTAACTGTAGACATGTGAGCACTAATTCCAAGCCTTCAGGCAGCAAACAGCCCCAATCCATCATGCTACCTCCATCATGTTTAACGTTTAGGATGAGGTTTTGGTGTTGGTGCACAGTATTATTTTTCCTCCAAACAGAGCTTTAGCATTTGTGCTAAAAAGTTTCCCTTTGTCTCATCTGCTCTTAAGAATGACTATAGAAGCTTCTGTAATGTATCATCCTCCGGATCAACTTTGCAGGATAACAGGCTAAACTTGATGGACATACATATTTTTTCAGTATGTTTCTATGTTACTACTGTATGTTTGGAGGAACATGGTACATGGTAGAGGGAACATCCTGGTTAATGGCTATATTGCTGCATTAGGGTCTGGAATCAGGATGTCTTATGGATGATTGAGAAAGTGATGAATTCTAAAGTGTATGAAAATATTTTACAAAGAATGTTAAAGGGGAGCGTCCATGACCATACTTTTTCTTGCATTTGTATATATTACCATAATCATTGTATTCCTTAAACCAATAGTTGTTAATTTACCAGATCTCACACTTTTGAAATGTTCTTTGTACGGCTTTTCTAATGTCTTTATTTCTCAGACTGTATATAATGGGATTAATCAAAGGAGTAAGCACAGTATACAGCAGGGAGAGGATTTTACTTATGGTGTTTGTCAGGCCTTTTGATGGGACAACATAAATACTAAATATAGTCCCGTAGAATATGGACACCACAATGAGGTGGGAGCTACAGGTGGAGAAGGCTTTCTGTCTGCCAGTACTGGATGGGATCCTTAAGATTTCTAAAATAATATAAGTGTAAGTCAGTATAATGATTGTGGTCGGCATTATTACAGTTGGACCGCCTATAACATAAATCAATATTTGGATAATAAAGGTGTCAGAACAGGCAAGTTCTAGTAAGGGGAGTATGTCACAGAATAAATGGTCAATGATATTTGGTCCACAAAAATGTAGCTTTGCAGTTTTTATAATGTGAATAAAAATTATCGAAAATCCAAGCAACCAACTGATTATAGACAAAATTATACAATATCCTCCTGTCATGATGGTGGAGTAGTGAAGTGGATTACAGATGGCCACATATCTGTCATAAGACATCACAGTGAGAAGAAAACATTCACATGATTCACAGGCACAGAAGAAATACAACTGAGTGATACAGTCAATAAAAGTAATGGTCCCTCCATTATTCAGTAAGATGTGGAGCAGGTTAGGGACAATATCTGAAATCACAAACATGTCATTGATGGAGAGTTGTGAGATGAAGAAGTACATTGGAGTGTGGAGGTTCTTGCTGGTGGACACCAGGATGATGATCAGGAGGTTCCCACATATTGTTATACAGTAAACCACCAGGAGAAGAATATACAAGAAAATTCTTGAATCTTGCCTGGCTTGAAATCCTAAAAGGTAAAACTTAGTGACCACAGTCAGGTTGTTCTCCTACACATAGAACATACAGTATAGTAGTTATGTCACAATCAGCCAAAAACAGCACCCAATAACTAGACGGTTATTAAATCATATTCTACACATAAATAATAGGTCTATGTATTGTACTAAATACAGTGTAATATACAGTATAGGAATGAGTAAATTGATTCACGTATCCCTAATACAGTACTTTATACAGAACAAACTACTGTATGGAGTCATTGCAACCTTTCAAATTGAGTAATAGCAAGAAATCTCATGGGTTTTTTACACATTTTTGTATGAACAATAACAATAAAATAGTGGCCTAAAATAGTCAAAAACTAAAAATCAGTTTATTGTTTAATGTCAGTGATCAAATTGTCCCTCCTAAAGTCACGTTTTAGTTAGGCAATAACGAGAACACATTTACCTATTTTTCCTAATGAATACATTTCAGACAATCTGAAAGGAATCTGAAGCAGAATCCATTGTGTATGATTACGTTACCAATACTCACATCAGATCTTTCTTTCATCTTGATATTCATGTCCAGATGTATTTCTTATGAATCTTAATTCTTCTATGAAAATCCTATCCCAGAGGAAAAAGACAGCAGCACACTCTCGACATGTGGGTGTCAGACATGTGAATATGAACTATAACGGGATTCCGTGTAGATATTTATACTAAATCTGAGGCAAGGTGTCAGATAAACAGGTCTTGGGAGATTTTTTTCCCATTTTCTCAGGAGTCCCATTTGTTAATTCAATTGAATAATAAAATATAAAATTAGAATTAAAAGCATGTTCAATGAGGGAATACATTTGTATCAAATTTTGTACACATAACTTGTCCTGTAACTTGAAGCAAGGACTGAACCCAGGTATAAGTGCAAAGTGCTTCCCCCAGGGCTGATCGGGTCCCAGTGTTTAGGAATGCTGAGTGGTGATACGGCCTTAACAGTTTATGTGTGTCACGGTGCTCCTACCTGGAAACCGTCGCCCCAGGGTTAGGCTCCATAGCAATAAGGGGGAGAGTGATAGTTGTTGGAGTAAGAGTCCAGACTTGGGAAAAGTTCAACAGCTTTACTTGAATAAACTTGCATCCAGACAATATTAGGTATTTTTGTTGGCTCCAGCAGATTTTAAAGTAAACTGGTAAGCTGACTTGGATACATTGCTTTATCCTTCTCTGCTGTGCTAGACTCTGGATTCAGTCTGGTTAGTAGACTTTCTGACAGTTCTTGCACCTTTTAGCGGGGTGCCTTTAGCTGTTGACTCCCTGGTGACACTCTGTCTGTATCTGTAAGGAGTCATGGTGCACTATGAGCTGCTTCCCTTGGGAGACTCCTGCTGCTGCAGGAGGGATGGTCATTCCCCTTACTAGACCATGAATTGACTTGACCGATCCAACACTAGATTAGACTAGACTAGAACTGAACATAGCTTCCTGCAACCCTTTTATTGGTAGGAAGGACTAACGAAAAGGGGGGAGAATGGGTTGGTAAGTTCCCTTCTATCTAAATATCTCTCTGCCAGATACACTGCCACCTGCTGGACAATCAGGCACATTACATGTATTATAATACATAAGTTACATAGCAATATTATTAAGGTACAAGGACCTGGAATCAAATACACAGATGACATTATTTGTTAGCCATTAGAGACAGTAGCAGGGTGTAGGAATGGTAGTGCCTGCTCTGGGGTACTACATAAGCTTCCATTCACTTCTTTAGAATGAACAAGTGGAGCATTTCTTTGCTTCGATGCTCCCCTTGCCTTTCACTGCATTATGCAGGGCAAAGTCTGTCAGTATGCTAGGCAAAGACTTCTGCCTACTAATGAACTTGGTAATGTCACCAGCAAAAATGGGCATTGTATAGTGCTGTTCTGAGTGGTTTTAGAGGTGGGTACTAGTTGCCTACCAAACATTTTGTCTCTTAATCCTCTTTATTCCAGTAATTTGAATGTAAACTCACAAATTAAACAACTTGTTATTCTTCTTTAACCCCTTTAGTACCGAGCAACTTTTCACCTTAAATCCCAGGCCGATTTTTGCAAATTTGACATGTGTCACTTTATGTGTTAAAACTTTGTTACACTTTTACTTATCCAAGCCATTCTGAGATTCTTTTCTTGTGACACATTGTACTTCATGATTGTCACAGCAAGAGTAGGAAATAGTGCAGATCTGAGCTCAAACTCACACCACTGTCCCTACCTACTTGCACAGTCCATCCTAAGCGACGGTGCCCAACTGGACGGCAGATTTATGGAAAACATTGTGAATACGGAAAGTATTAGGCAAGAGTAACTTAAAAGATACAGGGTTAATGATGTCCATAATCTCGTAAGGACCTATAAACCTAGGTGCAAGTTTATTCGATGGTACCTTAAGCCGCAAATTTTTGGTGGACAACCACACCTTGTCTCACAACTTAAAACTTTGAGAACATCTTTTATCAGCATTACATTTCTGAACCTCCTGAGCTTTCTTCAGGTTCGACTGAACCTGGGCCCAGACTGTGCACTGTTCCTTAACAACAGTATTATCATCCGGAACCTGGGGGGGCGACGACGAAAAAGAACAAAATCGTGAATTAAACCCCAAATTACAGAAGAAGGGAGACATACTGGTAAACAAGTTCACCTGATTGTTAATGGCGAATTCTGCCAACAACAAGTGTTTCACCCAAAGCTGTTGGTTGTCCGAGATGTTACACCTTAAATATTGCTCCAAGAACTGATTTAGGCATTCAGCTTCACCGTTGGTTTCAGGATGGAAGGCCGAAGAGAACGACAAGGAAATATTAAATTTGTGACAAAAAGCCCTCCAAAATTTAGAAACAAACTGAAAACCTCTATCAGAAACAATATTCTCAGGAATGCCATGTAGATGAATTATGTGATCAACAAAAAGAGAGGCTAACGTTTTAGAATTGAGTAATTTCGACAGGGGGATAAAATGGCACTTTGCTGAAATTGTCAACGACCACCCATACAACCATCTTGCCCTCAGAACCCAGCAAATCTGTAATAAAATCCATAGATACATGAGACCAAGGTCTACTAGGAATGGGCAGAGGTCGCAACTCCCCCACCGGGCGTGTCCTAGGATTTTTGGACCTTGCACAAACCTCACAAGAGGACACGTAAGAATGGACATCTCTAGATAACGTTGGCCACCAATAAAAACTGGACACAAGTTCCTTGGTGCATTAATACCCGGATGACCACTAAATGCAGAATTATGACACTCACCCAAAAGCCAGAGACATAAATGACCAGAGACAAATAAGCTATCTTTGGGAGATAGGACCAGAGCCAGATGTTGTCCCGCAGTAATCTCGGACGTCAAATAGAAAGAAACCGAAGCTAAAATAATACCTGCCGGCAATATAGGTTCTGGTGGAGTATCAAAGGATTGAAAGGCACAGAAACTCCGGGAAAGAGCATCTGCCTTGACATTTTTACTTCCTGGCCTGAAAGTAATACAGAAATTAAAACATGTAAAAAACAATGCCCACATAGCCTGTCTGGGATTAAGATGTTTAGCAGACTCCAAAAAACGAAAGATTCTTATGATCGGTAAGTACGGTCACACAATGTAAAGCCCCCTCTAAAAAGTGATGCCATTCCTCAAAGGCGCATTTAATAGCAAGTAGCTGCCGATTACCCATATCATAATTTCTCTCTTACCATCTTGGGGAGTACCCTATCCTTCTGGGAGTCAGGACGTGCAGATCTCCTGGAGGGTGGGAGTTTAGGACATTGCCATAAGCAATGATCCGTCTCACCACAGTAGAAGCAGGAACCCCTCAGACGTCTTTGGTCCCTCATGGTAATTCCGAGCTGAATAGGTTCTTCTTGACGATCCTCGAGCAGAGATCTCGGGGGCGGAGATTCGGGTTTAACAACCACCTGAGTTAACGTCTGGCGTTCTCTCTGTCTTTCCCTGATGCGTCAGTCCAGTCTAATGGCTAAGGTCATGGTCTATTCTAAAATGTCAGGAGAGGGAAAACTTACTAGCATATCCTTTAAGTCCTCTGAAAGTCCTAACCTGAACTGACACTTAAGTGCTGGATCGTTCCAGCCAAAGGAATCACACCATCTCCGAAACTCAGTGCACTATTCTTCTACGGGTCTGTTACCTGACATTGAGAGCTTAAATGACTCTCTGCAATAGCCAACTTATCAGGTTCATCATATAATATGCCAAGGGCCTGAAGAAACGCACAGAAGTCCAGGGGAAGAGAATAGGCCCACTCTTGTGGGTCACCCTGCAACAGAGAGACAATGATTCCCATTCTATGTTGCTCAGAGCCCTAAGAATGTGGGCATAAACGAAAATAGAGCTTGCAGCTCTCATTAAACCTTACAAAAAATCTACGTTTACCTGAGAAATGGACAGACAACTAGATATGTGTCTCAAAATTCTGCAGTGAGGAAGCCGCTACAGGTGAGGTCTGAAGCTGCTACTGCTGTTGCAGCCTCTCTGCCAGCTCCTGTCCCATCTGGGCGAGATTATGCATCTGATCCGTAAGGACCTGCGTCAAGGGTATTAGATGGGCCTTTGATTCTGTCAAGGCAAAAGTAGGGAATAGTACAGCCTGAGCTCAAACCCACACCACTGTCCCTGCCTTCTTGCACAGTCCGTCCTAACTGACGGTGCACAACTGGATGGCATTCCGTAGATAACGTACATGCTGGGACTAACAGGGAGGGGAACAATGGCAGCAAATAACAGACAAAGACAGAACACACAGATACAAATAAACACCAAGCCAAGTTCTAGAGCCAGGAGGTTACGTCAAATACCAAGGAAGAATAAGTGAGCAAAGTCAAATACGAATCAATGTCAGAATTCCGCAAGGTAGCGTCAGTACAAGGGGTAGCGTGAGGACAAATACTAGCGGAGGTCAGGAGCCAAGAGGTCACGAAGTACAAGGGGAGATAAAAGGACAAGTTCAAGTTCAAGCCAATGTTAAATCAGAGGTCGCAATAGTACACAACGCTGGTGAAGGTAAGAATACCAATCACAGGCAACCTGTGGGAAGCAGTTTGCCTGTTTAAATAGGCCTAATAGATGGGTCACATGACGTGGCCAGCGCCACGTGACCCCCTTCTAATATATTAATACACCTGAGCGTCGACTCATTGCCATCGGCGCTCAGACCCTCCCCTGCTCATTGTCTAGGGGATGGGGAACCCCAGCCGCTCTGAGGATGCGTGTGTGGTTGTGTCCTCCCCGCCCTCTCGTTGTCATGGAGATTAGGACGCTGGCCGCGTCCTCGCTACTGCACAGACGTGGGAGACCGGTGGCGTTGCAAGGAGGGAGCACGCCACCGCACCGTTGCAAGGAGGGAGCACGCCACCGCACCGTTACAATGACAGTGGTAAATTTGAGTCAATATATTTCACCTTTGAAATTTTTCTACTTTTAAAACAGATAGTAATTCCTCATAAAATAGTTATCAACCGACATTCCCCATATGTCTGTTTTATGTTGGCATCATTTTGTAAATGCCATTTTATTTTTTTAGCATATTAGAAGGGTTAGAAGTTTATAAGTAGAGATGAGCGAGCACTAAAATGCTCGGGTGCTCGTTATTTGAGTCAAATTTTTCCGGATGCTCGTTTCGAATAACGAACCCCATTGAAGTCAATGAGAGACTCGAGCATTTTTTTCAGGGGACCAAGGCTCTGCCTAGGGATGGCTGGGTGAAAACCTGGAAACATCAGAAAATGATGGAAACACCACGGAAATGGACAGGAAACTGCAGGGGCAGCATGCATGGATGCTGGATGCCTCTGAGGCTGCCTAATTGTACCATTACGCCAAATTCTGGGCAACAGCCTGGTGGTGACCCTCAAGACAATTGTGCTGACCCAGACCAAGATGGGCAAGGCACATGCCCATCACATGTTAGTAAAGCACCCAAGTAGGTGCAACGAAGGTCCATCACCGCCTGCGGGTGACACCACTGCCCATGCTGGCACTGCTATTCAATCCCCCGCCCCAGGATGCAGGCATAAGCGTCTCCCTATCCGCATCCTCCCAGTAGTCCACAGTGTACACAAAGTTCTCCCAGCACAGTGCCCAGCTCTCCCCAACCCAGACGGGCAAACACGCACACTGAGATTGCAGTTTACAGCATGGGGGTGAACCCCAGGATGACTTGTTAAGACTGAGATTGCAGTTTACAGCTTGGCGGTCAACCCCAGAGTGGCTTGGTTAGACTAACATAGCAGCTGAACCACCCAAAAATTTAGCCTGACACAGCATGGCGGTGACTACAGTTCAGTGAACAATTCTGTGTGTGGTACAGTAGCCGCAGTATAGAAAAAATGTTTTTTTTCTATCACTTTTATATATACTACAGTCCAGTGAAAAATTGTGTGGTGTGCGTTACACTAGCTGGAGTCTGGAAAATATAAGTTTTTTCTCTCAGTCATATTTACTACAGTGCAGTGAAAAATTCTATTGTGTGCTGCACACTAGCCGGAGTCTAGAAAATATACCTTTTTTCTCTCAGTCATATATCCTACAGTGCAGTGAAAAATTGTGTGGTGTGCCGTACACTAGCTGTAGTCTAGAGAACGCGTTTTTTCTCTCAGATACATTTAATACAGTGCAGTGAAAAATTCTGTGGTGTGTGTTACACTAGCCGCAGTCTAGAGAATACGTTTTTGGCCTCAGATATTAATTCTACAGTTTAGTGAGTACACAAAATGTTGAACCCTAGGGCTAAGGGTCGAGGACGTGGGCGTACAAGTGATGTAGGGGGGCAGAGGCCGTGGTCCTGGGCAGGGTGACACAGTGCCTACTGATGAGGAAGCAGTAGAACGCCGCAGATTTTCGCTCTTTAGCTTTATCTTGCAACTTACAGGGTCACGTGGTACACCACTATTGAAACCACAACCATGCAAACAGGTGATGACTTGGATAGCGGATAATGCATCCAGTAATTTATCCATCACCCAGTCTTCCACGCAGTCCACCCAGGCTAGCCAAGGGAGTAGACCTCTGGCTCCTCCATCTCAACCTCCTTCCCCCCAGCCTGCCCCCACCACGGAAAGTATGGATTCAGATCCGGCATACTCACAGGAACTCTTTTCAGGACCCTACCCAGAGACACAAACCACTGCTCAACAGCATCCTAAGCATTTGCTCTGTCCTGATGCCCAAAATTTAGAACTTTCGCAGTCTGTGGGTTATGAGAGTGTGGACTTAGTGGAGGAGTAGTGCGTCAAGAGGTGTCGGATGATGATGAGACACGGTTGTCAGACATTGATGTTTTGGTCGGGGCATTAAGTCCCATGGGGGAGCAGAGTGAGGAATTGGAGGAAGAGCAGGTGGATGATGAGCTGACTGACCCGAGCTGGGTTGGTAATCTAAATCAAGACAGTGCTTCTGAGGGGGAGGCAAGTGCAGCACCAGAACAGGTTGGAAGAGGCAGTGGGGTGGCCAGAGGGAGAAGCAGGGCCATAGCAAGTAGATCAGCAACTGTTTCACGGAGTCAAGCTCCCGTGCTGAGGCCTAGATGTTCGCAAGTCTGGAGGTTCTTTCAAGAAAGTGAGGATGACCGACGGACTGTGGTGTGCAACTTGTGCCACACCAGGATCAGCAGGGGAGCCACCACTACCAGCCTAACCACTACCAGCATGCGCAGGCATATGAGTGCTAAACACACGACTCAATGGAACCAAGGCCGTTCACCTCCTGCGGATCACACCACTGCTCCTTCCCCTGTGTCACATGCTGGCTTTGCAAGTTAACCCCCCGCCCAGGACCCCGGCACGAGCGCCTCCCGCCCAACAACCACCCCTTCACCTCGATCCTCCACACCCGACACCAATGTGTCCCAGCGCAGGCTTCAGCTGTCTTTGCTTCAGACATTGGAGTGCACATGCACAAGCCCTAAACATCCACATTTTCAAACTGCTGAGCCTGAAGATGCTGCGCTATAGACTGGTAGAGACTGAGGCTTTCCGCAACCTGATGGTGGTGGCTGTCCCTCGGTACTTGGTCCCCAGCCGCCATTGTTTTTCCCGATGTGCCGTCCCAGCCCTACGCCAGCACATGTCAGAGAACATCATCCGTGCCCTGACCAACGCGGTTACTGAGAAGGTCCACCTAACCACGGACACGTGGACAAGTGCTGGCGGGCAGGGACACTATATCTCCCTCAAGGCACATTGGGTTAACTTGGTGGAGGCTTGGACCGAGTCTAACCCTGGGGCCGCTCACGTAATGCCCACACCGAGGATTGCAGGGCCTACCTTGGTCACGGTTTCTCAGAATTGTTATATGTGCCTATTCCTCCAATCCTTCCTCCTCCTACTCTCAAATACAATCTGTGAGCATGGCGCCTTCAGTCGGTAGCTCTAGGCACAGCAGCACTGCCGTGGATAAGCGCCAACAGGCGGTGCTGAAACTACTGAGCTTAGGTGACAAGAGGCACACCGCCCAAGAGCTGTTACAGGGCATCACGGCGCAGAACGATCTTTGGCTGCCGCCGCTGAAACTCAAACCAGGCATGGTTGTGTGTGACAACGGGCGTAACTTGGGGGCGGCTCTGCAACTCGGCAGACTCACACATGTGCCATTATACACCAATACTATTTCCCAAAGTAACAACAACCCATATAAACACTGCATATAAAACCTGCCTTGCCCACGTGTTCATTCTTGTGGTTCAGCGGTTCCTCAAGACCTACCCCAAATTGTTTGATTTGCTCACCAAGGTGCGACGCATCTGTGCGCATTTCCGCAAGTCGACCACAGATGCTACCACTCTCAAGGCAGTGCAACGGCGCTTACAACTGACAGTTTACCGACTGTTGTGTGACGTGCCCACACAATGGAATTCCACATTACACATGTTAGCCAGGGTATACCAGCAGCGCAGAGTGATTGTAGACTGCCAGATGACTACTTCCACAAAAACTGTTAGTCAGGTTAGCCAGCTTCCTCAAGTCTACAATGAGGAGTGGTCGTGGATGTCTGATTTCTGTCAGGTGTTGAGCAACTTTGAGGAGTCAACACAGGTGGTCAGCGGCGATGCTGCCATTATCAGCCTCACCATCCCGCTGCTTTGCCTGTTGAAAAACACACTGCTCAGCATGAAGTCAGAGGCTTTGCGCTTGTCACAGGAGATGGGGGAAGAAGATACGTTGCTTGATAGCCAGAGCACCCTCAGGTCTGTTTCTCAGTGCGTATTGGAGGAGGAGGATGAGGAGAAAGAGGAGGAAGAGAAGGAGACTGTTGACGAGACTGAAGAGGGTACCTATGCTCATTCTTTCTTATCAGTTGAGCGTGCATGGGCTGAAGAGGAGGAGTTGGAGGAGGAGGAAATTGAGAGTCAGTCACATGGCTGACTTCATGTTAGGCTGCCTTTCTCGTGACCCTCGCGTTAGAAGCATTTTTGACACTGATTACTGGGTGTTTACCCTCCTGGACTCCCGGTACAAGAAGAACTTTTCCACTCTCATTCCTGTAGAGGAAAGGAGTATGAGAGTGAATCAATATCAACAATCCCTGGTGCACAAGCTGAAACTATCCTTCCCATCTGACACTGCTAGCGGCAGAGGACATAGTTCTGTGGGCCAACTAGCGGGGGAGAGGAGGCGAGCAGGCAGCTTGTCAAGCACTGACAGGGGAACACCCTCCAAGGCCTTTGCCAGTTTTATGGCACCCCAGCAAGACTATGTCAGCCGTCCCCCAGTAGGGGGGAGCTGTTCAGAAAGATGGTGAGGGAGTACCTAGCTGACCATACTAACATCCTGCGTGATCACACTGCTCTATACAACTACTGGGTTGCAAAGCTGGACACGTTGCCCGAACTGGAGCTGTACGCCTGGGAGGTGCTGGCCTGCCCTGCCACTGCGCTAACGTGTCAGAGCGGGTCTTCAGTGCAGCTGGTGGCATCATCACTGATAACGTACACGCCTGTCAACTGACAGCGCTGACAGGCTGACGATTATTGAAATGAATAAAGCCTGGATTTCACCGGAATGCAAATCTCCACCGGGGGAAGACAGCTCGACATGAAGATTCTTTATCTATCCTCTCCTCCTCCTCCTCTTCGCACACAAACGCTGAGCCAACAGGCAATGTTTTTGAGGGCCAACTGGCGCTCTTTACAAACAATGTTTACGGAGGGCCACCTACAGGCCCTCTCTCCAATAAATTTTTTAGGAGCGTCAACTACAGACACTCAAAAACAATTTTATAGGAGGGTCAACTACAGACACTCCAAAACAATTTTACAGGAGGGTCAAATACAGACACTCCAAAACAATTTTTTAGGAGGGTCAACTTCAGACACTCCAAAACAAATTTTTGAGAGGCTCACCTACAGCCATTTGACTGCAATCTCAGTCTGAACAAGGCATTGGTGGTGTCACCGCCATGCTGTGTCAGTGTAAAATTTTATGTGCTTCACCTGCTACCTGAGTGTAACTTGGTCACTCTGGGCTCACCGCCATGCTGTGTCATTGCAAAATTTTATGTGCTTCACCTGCTTCCTGAGTGTAACTTGGTCACTCTGGGTTCACCGCCATGCTGTGTCAGTGTAAAATTTTATGTGCTTCATCTGCTACCTCAACTAACTTGGTCACTTGTTGGTGTCAACACTAGAGTGCGGCTACTATACCGCACACGACAGAATTGTTCACTGCACTGTAGTATATATAACTGAGAGAAGAAAGGGAATTTTTGGACTGCGGGTAATTTAACGCAAACCACTCCATTTTTCACTGGACTGTAGTATATATAACTGGGAGAAAATAACGTAGTCTTTAAATGGCGGCTATGTTACCACAAACCACTACTTTTTTCACTGGACTGTAATACATATAACTGAGAAAAAACATATTTTATAGACTGACGCTTCTGTACAGCACACTACAGAATTGTTCACTGGACATATAACTAAGAAAAAACATAGCCTTTAAATGGCGGCTATTTTACCGCAAATCACTCCATTTTTCACTGGACTGTAGTAATATAACTGAGAAAAAACGTAGTCTTTAAATGGCGGCTTTAAATGGCGGCTATGTTACCGCAAACCACTACATTTTTCACTGGACTGTAGTACATGTGACTGAGAAAAAACTTATTTTATAGACTGACGCTGCTGTACAGCACACTACAGAATTGTTCACTGAACATATAACTAAGAAAAAACATAGTTTTTAAATGTCCGCTATGTTACCGCAAACCACTACATTTTTTACTGGACTGTAGTATATATAACTGAGAAAATACGTATTTTATAGACTGACGCTGCTGCACAGCACACTACAGAATTGTTCACTGGACTGTAGTACAGTCCAGTGAACAATTGAGAAAAAAACACAGTCTTTAAATGGCGGCTATGTTACCGCAAACCACTCTATTTTTCATTGGACTGTAGTACATATAACTAAGAAAAAACGTACTCTTTAAATGTCCACTATGTTACCGCAAACCACTACATTTTTCACTGGACTGTAGTATATATAACTGAGAAAATATGTATTTTATAGACTGACGCTGCTGTACAGCACACTACAGAAATTTTCACTGGACTGTAGTATATATAAATGAGAAAAAAACGTGGTCTTTAAATGGCAGCTATTGTACCGCAAACCACTCAATTTTTCACTGCACTGTAATACATATAACTTAGAGAAAATACGTATTTTATAGTCTGACGCTACTGTACAGCACACTAAATAATTGTTCACTGGACTGTAGTATATAACTGAGAGAAAAAAAACGTATTCCCTAGACTGACGCTACTGTACAGTACACTACATAATTGTTCACTGGACTGGAGTACATATAACTGAGAAAAAACGTATTTTATAGACTGACGCTGCTGTACTGCACACTACAGAATTGTTCTCTGGACTGTAGTACATATAACTGAGAGAAAATATGTATTTTATAGACTGACGCTACTGTACAGCACACTACATAATTGTTCACTGCACTGTAGTATACATCACTGAGAGAAAAAACGTATTCCCTAGACCAGTGATTTTCAACCAGTGTGCCTCCAGCTGTTGCAAAACTACAACTCCCACCATGCCCTTCTGTAGGCTGATAGCTGTAGGCTGCCTGGGCATGATGGGAGTTGTAGTTTTGCAACAGCTGGAGGCACACTGGTTGAAAATCACTGCCCTAGACTGACGCTACTGTATAGCACACTAAATAATTGTTCACTGGACTGTAACATAGTAACATACATAGTTTATAAGGCCGAAAAAAGACATCTGTCCATCCAGTTCGGCCTGTTTTCCTACAAGTTGATCCAGAGGAAGGCAAAAAAACCCTGTGAGGTAGAAGCCAGTTTTCCCCACTTTAGGTAAAAAAATTCCTTCCCGACTCCAATCAGGCAATCAGAATTACTCCCTGGATCAACGACCCCTCTCTAGTAACTATAACCTATAATATTATTACCCTCCAAAAATACATCCAGGCCCCTCTTGAACTCTTTTAGTGAACTTACCATCACCACCTCCTCAGGCAGAGAGTTCCATAGTCTCACTGCTCTTACCGTAAAGAATCCTCTTCTATGTTTATGTACAAACCTTCTTTCCTCCAGACGCAGAGGATGGCCCCTCGTCACAGTCACAGACCTGGGGATAAATAGGTCGTGGGAGAGATCTCTGCACTGACCTCTGATATATTTATACATAGTTATTAGATCTCCCTTCAGTCGTCTTTTTTCTAAAGTGAATAAGCCTAATTTTGATAATCTTTCTGGGTACTGTAGTCCACCCATTCCAGTTATTACTTTAGTTGCCCTCCTCTGAACCCTCTCCAGCTCTGCTATGTCTGCCTTGTTCACAGGAGCCCAGAACTGTACACAGTACTCCATGTGTGGTCTGACTAGTGATTTGTAAAGTGGCAGGACTATGTTCTCATCACGGGCATCTATGCCTCTTTTGATGCAGCCCATTATCTTATTGGCCTTGGCAGCAGCTGTCTGACACTGGTTTCTGCAGCTTAGATTTCTGTTCACTAAAATTCCTAGGTCCTTTTCTATGTCAGAGTTACCCAATATTTTACCATTTAGTATGTACTGGTGACTTGCATTATTCCTTCCCATATGCATAACTTTACATTTGTCAGTGTTAAACCTCATCTGCCACTTCTCTGCCCAAGCCTCCAGTCTATCCAGATCCATCTGTAGCAGTGAACTGTCCTCTTCTGTGTTAATTACTTTACACAGTTTAGTGTCATCTGCAAAAATTGATATTTTACTGTGCAAGCCTTCTACAAGATCATTAATAAATATATTGAAGAGAATAGGGCCCAATACTGACCCCTGTGGTACCCCACTAGTTACAGTGACCCAATCTGAGTATGTACCATTAATAACCACCCTCTGTTTTCTATCACTGAGCCAGTTACTTACCCACATACAGACATTTTCTCCCAGGCCAAGCATTCTCATCTTATATACTAACCTTTTATGTGGTACAGTGTCAAATGCTTTGGAGAATTCCAGATATACGACATCCATTGATTCGCTGCGGTCTAGTCTAGAACTTACCTCCTCATAGAAACTGATTAAATTGGTTTGACATGACCGATCCCTCATGAAGCCATGCTGATATGGAGTAATTTGCTTATTTTCATTGAGGTACTCCAAGATAGCGTCTCTTAGAAAACCCTCAAACAGTTTACCCACGACAGATGTTAAACTTACCGGCCTATAGTTCCCGGGCTCTGTTTTTGGACCCTTTTTGAATATTGGCACCACATTTGCTATGCGCCAATCCTAGGCGATCCTTTCTAAAAAGACTGTAACCCTGTACGTTAACTGCCCAGTCATAGGTATCATCCAGCCATGTCTCAGTTATTCCCACTATGTCATAGTCCTCCTCACACATCACTAATTCCAGTTCACCAATTTTATTAGTCAGGCTTCTGGCATTAGTGTACATACACTTAAGAGGTCTATGTATATGTATATGTAGTATATATAACTGAGAGAAAAATGTATTCCCTAGATTGACGTTACTGTACAGTACACTACATAATTGTTCACTGGACTGTAGTGTATAGAAATGATAGAAAAAACGTATTCCCTAGACTGCACTACAGATCCAAGCAAGCCAAGGTACAGTCATGGCCAAAAGTTTTGAGAATGACACAAATATTATATTTTCACATGATCTGCTGCCCTCTGGTTTTTATGTGTGTTTGTCAGATGTTTTTATCACATACAGAAATATAATTGCAATCATATTATGAGTAACAAAAGCTTATATTGCCTGAATGAGTTAATGCAGCAAGTCAATATTTGCAGTGTTGACCCTTCTTCTTCAGGACCTCTGCAATTCTCCCTGGCACGCTCTCAATCAACTTCTGGACCAAATCCTGACTGATAGCAGTCCATTCTTGCACAATCATTGCTTGCATTTTGTCAGAATTTGTAGGTTTTTGTTTGTCCACCCGTCTCTTGATGATTGACCACAAGTTCTCAATGGGATTAAGATCTGGGGAGTTTCCAGGCCATGGACCCAAAATCTCTATGTTTTGTTCCCTAAGCCATTTAGTTATCACCTTTGCTTTATGGCAAGGTGCTCCATCATGCTGGAAAAGGCATTGTTGATCGCCAAACTGCTCTTGGACGGTTGGGAGAAGTTGCTCTCGGAGGACATTCTGGTACCATTCTTTATTCATGGCTGTGTTTTTAGGCAAGACTGTGAGAGAGCCGATTCCCTTGGCTGAGAAGCAACCCCACACATGAATGGTTTCAGGATGCTTTACAGTTGGCATGAGACAAGACTGGTGGTAGCGCTCACCTCGTCTTCTCCGAATAAGCTGTTTTCCAGATGTCCCAAACAATCGAAAAGGGGATTCATCAGAGAAAATGACTTTACCCCAGTCCTCAGCAGTCCACTCCCTGTACCTTTTGCAGAATATCAGTCTGTCCCTGATGTTTTTTTCTGGAGAGAAGTGGCTTCTTTGCTGCCCTCCTTGAGACCAGGCCTTGCTCCAAGAGTCTCCACCATACAGTGCATGCAGATGCACTCACACCTGCCTGCTGCCATTCCTGAGCAAGCTCTGCACTGCTGGTAGCCCGATCCCGCAGCTGAAACACTTTTAAGAGACGGTCCTGGCGCTTGCTGGTCTTTCTTGGGCGCCCTGGAGCCTTTTTGGCAACAATGGAACCTCTCTCCTTGAAGTTCTTGATGATGCGATAGATTGTTGACTGAGGTGCAATCTTTCTAGCTGCGATACTCTTTCCTGTTAGGCCATTTTTGTGCAGTGCAATGATGACTGCACGTGTTTCTTTAGAGATAACCATGGTTAACAGAAGAGAAACAATGATGCCAAGCACCAGCCTCCTTTTAAAGTGTCCAGTGGTGTCTTTCTTACTTAATCATGACAGATTGATCTCTAGCCCTGTCCTCATCAACACCCTGTGTTAATGGAGCAATCACTGAAACGATGTTAGCTGGTCCTTTTAAGGCAGGGCTGCAATGATGTTGAAATGTGTTTTGGGGGATAAAGTTCATTGCTGTTAAGCTGATCACTCTTTATAACATTCTGGAGTATATGCAAATTGCCATTATAAAAACTGAAGCAGTAGACTTTGTAAAAATTAATATTTGTATCATTCTCAAAACTTTTGGCCATGACTGTACAGTAGCAGCACCAGCAGCAGCAAAAAATGAGTACTGAGAGGACTTTGGGCAATTTCTTTTGGGTCTGTGTGGACCACGTGATGTCCCTTCTGCCACCTGTCGCTGTGCACAGCGTGCAGCCAAGATGGCGGTAGCTGCACTACAAGTCCCAGTCAGCAGCCTGGAGGACACAAAAAAAAGGTGCTTGTAGCCCTTAGAAGGGCTGTTGGGTTCTTTGAGAATGATTCCTGCCTAACCAAAATCTAAATTGAGGCCCTAACACTCTCCCTGACAGACAGGAGCTCTATCCCTAATCTCATGCAGGCGGCGTTTGACGCGAGCAGCGCGGGACCAGATTCTTATATTCCCAGGTCATCTGATCTGGCCATCCAATCCCTGCTATCGACTTGTAGGGGTCCCACATGATGCTAGGAGGTACCAAAGACTCTCCTGCACGTTGATTGGCTGAGAAAAGGCGCCTAACATGCAGGAAGAGGAAGATGCCATTTCCTCGAGGATCGCGATATGCTCGTCCGAGTAGCGAGCATATGCGAATACCCTAATGCTCGAACGAGCACCAAGCTCGGACGAGTATGTTCGCTCATTTCTATTTATAAGCCATGTTTCAAATTTTCAACAAAATTTCCAAAACCGTTTTTTAAGAACCAATTCAGTTATAAAGTGATTTTGAGGGGCTTACGTAATGGAAACCCCCCTAAATGCCTCTATTTTCGAAACTATACGCCTCAAGCTATTTGGTGTTTGACAACTGAAGAGCTGAATAAGAAGTCAATAGTGTGATGGTCTGATAATGTAACTGGATTTACTGCTATATTTCAGGCTCCTTGCACTATGTGGAATATCAGATGAAGAGTGTGACTTTTTATGCTAGTGGATTGCTTGTGAGAAGGTTATTTCATCCTGAGTAGTAGAGATGAGCAACACAGTCAAGATTCGTTTCGGGTCCGGTTGGCCGAATTTTTGAAAAAGCCCGTATGACCCAAATCGATTCAAACTAAGGTTGCTCCAATTGCCCTGAATGTTGGTATAAAACCCTCCTAGGGCTCTTGTTACCGTATTTTTTGCCCTTTAAGATACACTTTTCCCCCAAAAATGGGTAGAAAATGTCAGTGTGTCTTATGGGGTAAATTATAATGAGGGCTTCTATTATAGAAGCACTCATTAGTAGAGGAGGACCAGAAACCGGTGAATGCAAAGATCCTCTGGCTCTGTACTCACCCTTTCCTGGTACTTGGCCACTTACTGTGCTGTGACACCACACAATATGAAGATGTCAGTGTGCTGTGACCTCACAATGTGCGAAGTCAGGTTACAGCCCAGTACGTTGCAGGTTGAACAAGAAGAGTGTGGATATGAGGAGTGGCATTGGCGTCCGGAGCTGGAGAGGTAAGTTGATTTTTTTCTTTTGTCTGCTCTGAGCACAGGATCTGAGGTCTGCTTGTAAGCACCCCCAAAAAAATTAAATTATGATGGTGTGATATAATGGGCGATTGAGGCGTGAGGCTCAATTTCATCTTAACACACACAAGTAGATTTATATGAAAATGGCAGAACAAAATGAAAATATTTTTTTCTTAAATGAATTCGGAAAGATTTGGATTTGTCTGCAGTCCGAAAAATAGCAAAACTCGGTGCAATCCGAACTAGTTCACTCATCTTTACTGAGTAGTAAAACTGAAAAGACCGACAGGGTTTGATCAGGCTTATGTACATGGCAGCCCAGATGCCTTTTGTAGCATCTGGGGGCAGTATGGGGGGGGGGAATAAAGATATCAGGGGCACTGGCTACACATTGGGGGTCTTGCCTGATTTCCGGCTACAGTTGTCATGGACATTCCTGTGACAGGTAACAGGAGGTCTGTCAGATTGGCAACACGTGGTATAATCTGACATGTTTTCCTTTTTTTTTGTTGGTATTTACCACACCCTTTTCCCTTAGGTGTTCCTAGTGTGGTAATTGTCCCTCCCCTATTTCTTGTTTCTTCTCCCACTATTCCTTGAGGTTTATAGCTTCAGTTGTGGTGAGCAGTAGTTTGGTTCTCAGCTCAGACCCTGGAGCATCCATTTCTTCATTGAAAGATAAGTTTCCTTTTCCCTCCTGTTGTTTTGTTATTAGGCCTTAGGGAGACTCCTGTTCCTCCTTCCTTTTGGAGGAAAAGGTAAACTCATTCCTGTCATTAGTTATCCAGGGTCTTATAGGGTGAGTTTGTTGTTTAGGTTCCTGTGTATGAACTTGCCTACCTTTGAGGCCTGTTCATACTGGTATATAGACAGGAATTGAGCCAGGGTTTCCTGTAGGAGGTGTTCATCTTCCTTCCTTAGTTTCTAGGCCTAATCTCCTTTCCCTCCTACACTTGGTTTGGTTCCCCCCCACACACACACACACGTGACATTATGAACCGCCAATTACCGTCATTTTGTTGTTTGTATCTGTACAGCCATGGATCCTATTGCTGTACTGGCCAGGCAGCTTCAGGGGCTGTCTTTGGAGGTAGCTGACCTTGGAGGAGTGGGTGGAGAGACAGAAAATGTGCATTTGTCTTCATCCTGTAGAACCCGTTTTATCTTGACTGCTGAGGTGGCACTAGAGTCAAAGGTTGAGAGAATTGAGGTGTTTATTGACAGCAGGGCAGGGGTGAACCTAATTGATGCTCAGTTTGTCCTTATGCATGGATTGTCTCCGAGTGCATTGGAGAAGAGGATTTCTGTGTTTGCTATTGATTCTGCGCCTCTTTCTCAAAAGTGTTTGTCTCATATGGTGCATGATATCAGATTAAGAGTGGGTGAATTTCATCAGGAACTTATTTTGTGTTTTGTGTTGGATGGTCTTCCTGCTCCTGTGGTGCTGGGTTTACCGTGGTTAAGCAAACACAATCCAACCATTGATTGGCATTGACTATTGCGTTGACAATTGTCTTAATACATCTTTTTCTGCGTTAACCACTAAGACACTTCCCACTTTTATATCTGATTTTGCTGATGTAGTTTCTGAAGGTGGATGTCAGGATTTACCCCCACATCGGGAATACAATAGTCCTATCAGTCTTATTCCCGAAGCGAAGTTGCCCAAATCTAGGTTGTATAACCTTTCTGTACCTGAGAGAATGGCCATGAAAGAATATATTGCTGAGAGTTTGGCTAAAGGAAACATAAGACCTTCCAAATATCCAGTGGCAGCTGGGTTTTTCCTTGTAAAGAAAAAGGACGGAACTCTTAGGCCATGTCTGGATTTCCGTGAACTCAATCGGATTACTGTCCGTGATCCTTACCCCCTTCCTTTGATTCCCGATTTGTTTAACCAGATTGTTGATGCCAAGGTGTTCTCCAAGTTGGACTTAAGGGGGGCATATAATCTGGTCAGGATCAAAGAAGGGGATGAATGGAAGATGGCTTTTAACACTCCTGAGGGCCACTTTGAGAACTTGGTCATGCCTTTTGGGTTGACCAATGCTCCTGCTGTCTTCCAGCATTTTGTTAATGACATTATTCATCACCTGGTGGGGAGGCTTGTAGTCGTGTATTTAGATGACATGCTAATTTATTCTTCAGGTATGGTGGCACATCAGGATCATGTTAGACAGGTGTAGTAGATCTTAAGAGACAACAAATTGTACGCAAAATTACAGAAATGTGTTTTTGCTGTACACGAGGTGCAATTCTTTGGATACCTGCTGTCATCTTTAGGTTTTCGAATGGATCCAGAGAAAGTCCGTGTTGTATTGGACTGGGATCGACCTGAAGATTTGAAGGCTCTTATGAGGTTTTTGGGGTTAAACAACTATTATTGAAAGTTTATTAAGAACTATTCGACAATAGTTAAGCCCTTAACTGAAATGACTAGGAAAGGGACGGATGTGTCAGTGTGGTCTGATGCAGCATTGCGAGCCTTTTCCGCTGCTTTTCCGGAGTGCTTCTCTGCCCCTATCTTGGTGCAGCCAGATGTGTCACAACCTTTAATTGTGGAGGTTGACGCATCCGAGGTGGGAGTAGGAGCAGTTTTGTCACAGGGTCCGTCACCAGGTAAATGGCGCCCATGTGACTTTTTCTCGAAAAAACTCTCTGCTGGGGGGAGAAATTACGATGTGGGTAACAGAGAGTTACTGGCCATTAAGTTGGCTTTTGAGGAATGGCGTCATTGGTTGAAAGGGGCGATTCACCCAATCATGGTATTCAAAGATCATAGAAGCCTGGTTTACCTTGAGTCGGCGTAACGACAACCCGAGGCAGGCCAGATGGTCTTTGTTCTTCACCAGATTAAATTTCATTGTCACGTATCGTTGAGGGATTAAGAATGTCAAGGCGGATGCCTTGTCACGTAGTTTTCCTGGAGGTGGTGATTTTGAAGATCCAAGCCCTATACTGTCTGAAAGGGTGGTGATTAGGGATGAGCCAACTTTTGAAAAGTTCGGTTTGGCGAACATTCGTGAAGTTCGGATTCGTACGAACCGAACCTAAAATGAACCTTGCTATAACGGCTGAATAATTGCAGCTACAATAGTGGGAGTCTGATAGGGTATAGTTTCGTTTAGTTGCAGTTGCTATTACAATGAAAAAAGTTGAAAAAATCAAAGTGCAAAAATAGTCGTAGACAGCCAGGTCGACAACATTTGACAGCATTGAAGATGTCCGCTGAAGCAGTCCATGTCATGCCAGAGCACCAAAAACACACGGTAGAGTGCACAAGAATAGGCTGCGTTGAAGTTGATGCGGTCTCAGTGACATCACAGGTCAGAAGACAGATAGGCGTACCATTTAATTAGACCTTGTGCACCCCAGAACAGGTACACATTAGCCAAGGTGTAAGTGATTACACGGGACATAGGACACAAAGTGCAAGTTGGCAACACCAGCAGCATTGCCTTGGACCCAGTAGGGTGGAAAACAGACATTTGACAGTGAAACCAGCAGCAGTAATAGTACTGTATTGGACATAGTATGGTTGAGAACAGACAATTGACGGAGGAGGAGGAGGCAGCAGCACTTGATTGCACCCAGGCCAGTATGGTTGAGAACAGACAATTGACAAAGGAGGAGGCGGCAGCACTTGATTGCACCCAGGCCAGTATGGTTGAGAACAGACAATTGACGGAGGAGGAGGCAGCAGCACTTGATAGCACCCAGGCCAGTATGGTTGAGAACAGACAATTGACAGAGGAGGAGGCGGCAGCACTTGATAGCACCCAGGCCAGTATGGTTGAGAATAGACAATTGACGGAGGAGGAGGGGGCAGCACTTGATAGCACCCAGGCCAGTATGGTTGAGAACAGACAATTGACGGAGGAGGAGGCAGCAGCACTTGATAGCACCCAGGCCAGTATGGTTGAGAACAGACAATTGACGGAGGAGGAGGCGGCAGCTCTTGATTGCACCCAGGCCAGTATGGTTGAGAACAGACAATTGACGGAGGAGTAGGCAGCAGCACTTGATTGCACCCAGGCCAGTATGGTTGAGAACAGACAATTGACGGAGGAGGAGGAAGCAGCACTTGATAGCACCCAGGCCAGTATGGTTGAGAACAGACAATTGGAGGAGGAGGAGGCGGCAGCTCTTGATTGCACCCAGGCCAGTATGGTTGAGAATAGAGATGAGCGAGTAGTGTTCGATCGAGCTGGTATTCGATCGAATACTACGCTATTTGGCGTACTCGATTTCGTTCGAGTATAACGGCGATGGCGCACTTAGAATTCGTTTCCCCTCCCACCTTTCCTGGAGCTCTTTTTCCACCAATCACCATGCAGGGGGGGTATGACAGGCACGCTGAGCACGCTGGCAGCGCGAAAACGGCGTCTACATGCATTGGCTGGAAAAACCATGTGACCTCGATTATTAAAAACTCAGCTCTTCCTGCTCGTACGCATATGCTGCTTGAACTTAGTCAGGGACAGAGGCTGGAGAAGGGAGAGACAGGTTTTAGCTGTTGGACAGGCAGG
>ONZH01001997.1:0-36248 GCA_900303285.1 Rhinella marina
AGAGGCGTAGCTAGAGGTTCAGCACAGGGGGGGGCGAAACATACTTGAGTGGGCCCCCACTTGGCTTCCCAAACGCACGTTTCCAACTTCACAGGCACATACTACTAGTTGTGGTTATAATATTGTATTAGAAAGATTACTATATAAACTGCTAGATCATCTATGCTGCTAAGTACAGTACAATAGACTTTCTACATACCCTACTCTAAATACTCTACCACATAATGCAGTGAAATATAGGAGTAATAGGAGTAAAAAACAAGAGGACTCCTATGTTAAAGGAAACCTGTCCACAGTTTTTACATCACTAAACTAACAGTCCCCTGCCCCCATCAGACCTCAGATCATCAGAATGTGCCCCCCATCAGACCTCAGATCAGTGTATTGTGCCCACCAGACCTCAGATCAGCGTATTGTGCCCCATCAGACCTCAGATCAGCAGAATATGCCCCCATCAGACCTCACATCAGCCTACTGTGCCCCCATCAGACCTCAGATCAGCGTATTGTGCCCCATCAGACCTCAGATCAGCCTACTGTGCCCCCATCAGACCTCAGATCAGCGTATTGTGCCCCATCAGACCTCAGATCAGCGTATTGTGCCCCATCAGACCTCAGATCAGCAGAATGTGCCCCCATTAGACCTCACATCAGCCTACTGTGCCCCCATCAGACCTCAGATCAGCGTATTGTGCCCCCATCAGACCTCAGATCAGAATGTGCCCCCATCAGACCTCAGATCAGCGTATTGTGCCCCATCAGACCTCAGATCAGCATATTGTGCCCCCATCAGACCTCAGATCAGCAGAATTGTGCCCCCATCAGACCTCAGATCAGCGTATTGTGCCCCATCAGACCTCAGATCAGCGTATTGTGCCCCCATCAGACCTCAGATCAGCAGTATTGTGCCCCCATCAGACCTCAGATCAGCGTATTGTGCCCCCCATCAGACCTCAGATCAGCGTATTGTGCCCCATCAGACCTCAGATCAGCGTATTGTGCCCCATCAGACCTCAGATCAGCAGAATGTGCCCCCATCAGACCTCACATCAGCCTACTGTGCCCCCCATCAGACCTCAAGATCAGCGTATTGTGCCCCCCACCAGACCTCAGATCAGCGTATTGTGCCCCATCAGACCTCAGATCAGCGTATTGTGCCCCCCATCAGACCTCACATCAGCGTATTGTGCCCCCATCAGACCTCAGATCAGCTTAATGTGCTCCATCAGACCTCAGATCAGCGTATTGTGCCCCCATCAGACCTCATATCAGCAGAACTGTGCCCCCATCAGACTCATATCAGCCTACTGTGCCCCTATCAGACCTCAGATCAGCGTATTGTGCCCCATCAGACCTCAGATCAGCAGACTGTGCCCCCATCAAGACCTCATATCAGCAGACTGTGCCCCATCAGACCTCATATCACGAAACTGTGCCCCATCAGACCTCATATCAGCCTACTGTGCCTCTATCAGACCTCAGATCAAGCATATTGTGCCCCCATCAAGACCTCATATCAGCAGACTGTGCCCCCATCAGACCTCATATCAGCCTACTGTGCCCCTATCAGACCTCAGATCAGCGTATTGTGCCCCCATCAGACCTCAGATCAGCAGTATTGTGCCCCCATCAGACCTCAGATCAGCCTATTGTGCCCCATCAGACCTCAGATCAGCGTATTGTGCCCCCCATCAGACCTCAGATCAGCAGTATTGTGCCCCATCAGACCTCAGATCAGCATTGTGCCCCCATCAGACCTCAGATCAGCCTATTGTGCCCCCATTCAGACCTCAGATCAGCATATTGTGCCCCCATCAGACCTCAGATCAGCCATATTGTGCCCCCATCAGACCTCAGATCAGCCTACTGTGCCCCCATCAGACCTCAGATCAGCCTACTGTGCCCCCATCAGACCTCAGATCAGCGTATTGTGCCCCCATCAGACCTCAGATCAGCAGTATGTGCCCCCATCAGACCTCAGATCAGCGTATTGTGCCCCATCAGACCTCAGATCAGCGTACTGTGCCCCCATCAGACCTCAGATCAGCGTATGTGCCCCCATCAGACCTCAGATCAGCGTATTGTGCCCCCATCAGACCTCAGATCAGCAGACTTGTGCCCCCATCAGACCTCATATCAGCCTACTGTGCCCCCATCAGACCTCAGATCAGCGTATTGTGCCCCATCAGACCTCAGATCAGCAGATTGTGCCCCCATCAGACCTCATTCAGCCTATTGTGCCCATCAGACCTCATATCAGCCTATGTGCCCCATCAGACCTCAGATCAGCGTATTGTGCCCCATCAGACCTCAGATCAGCATATTGTGCCCCCATCAGACCTCAGATCAGCAGACTGTGCCCCCATCAGACCTCAGATCAGCCTATTGTGCCCCCATCAGACCTCAGATCAGCGTATTGTGCCCCCATCAGACCTCAGATCAGCAGTATCTTGTGCCCCCATCAGACCTCAGATCAGCAGACTGTGCCCCCATCAGACCTCAGATCAGCGTATTGTGCCCCCATCAGACCTCAGATCAGCCTATGTGCCCCATCAGACCTCAGATCAGCATATTGTGCCCCATCAGACTCGATCAGCATATTGTGCCCCCATCAGACCTCATATTCAGCAGACTGTGCCCCCCATCAGACCTCATATCAGCCTACTGTGCCCCCTATCAGACCTCCAGATTCAGCGTATTGTGCCCCCATCAGACCTCAGATCAGCAGACTGTGCCCCCCATCAGACCTCATATCAGCAGACTGTGCCCCCATCAGACCTCATATCAGCCTACTGTGCCCCTATCAGACCTCAGATCAGCCCACCCAGCCACATAGGATTAAAATTAAAAAACTTTAGCTTACCTGTTCTGCGCTGCGGCTGCCCTCCGGTCTGCGCTCCGCTCTCTTCCCTGGCCCGCGCACACTATGAACCTGACGCTGCGTGCAGCGTCAGGTCATAGTGCGCGCCGCCAGGGAAGAGAGCAGAGCGCGGACCGGAGGGCAGCCGCAGCGGCAGAACAGGTAAGTAAAGTTTTTTATTTTAATCCTATGTGGCTGGGTGGGCTGATCTGAGGTCTGATGGGGGTCCCTAAATACAAGTGAGCGCTTCCATAATGGAAGCGCTCACTTGTATTCGCCTGATAGAAGGCAAGGTCATCCTTGCTGGGGCCCCCCCTGAGTCACTGGGCCCGGAGCCGTCGCCCCCCCTGCCCCCCCGGTAGCTACGCCACTGGTCTGCGCCGTGATGCCCTGTAACAGCTCTTGGGTGGTGTGCCTTTTGTCACCTAAGCTCAGCAGTTTGAGCACCGCCTGCTGGCGCTTACCCACGGCACTGCTGCTGCTCCTAGAGCTACTGACTGAAGGCGCCGTGCCCACGGATGGTAATTCGGAGGAGGTGGAGGAGGGGTCGGAGGAGGAGGCATAGTGCGCCTGAGAGACCGTGACTGAGGTAGGCCCCGCAATCCTCGGTGTGGGCAGTACATGAGTGGCCCCAGGGTCAGTCTCGGTCCCAGCCTCCACCAAGTTAACCCAATGTGCCATCAGTGAGATATGGTGTCCCTGCCCGGCAGCACTTGTCCACGTGTCCGTAGTTAGGTGGACCTTCTCAGAAACAGTGTTGGTCAGGGCACGGATGATGTTCTGTGACACGTGCTGGTGTAGGGCTGGGATGGCACATCGGGAAAAATAGTGGTGGCTGGGGACCGAATACCGCGGGGCAGCCACCGCCATGAGATTGCGAAAGGCCTCGGTCTCTACCAGCCTATAGGGCAGCATCTCAAGGCTCAGCAATTTGGAGATGTGGGCATTGAGGGCTTGGGCATGTGGGTGGGTGCAACTGTATTTCCTCTTGCGCTCCAGCGTCTGCTGTAAAGACAGCTGAACGCTGCGCTGGGACACATTGGTGGACGCTGTGGAGGATCGTGGAGGTGAAGGTGTGGTTTTCCGGTGGGAGGCGCTCGTGCCGGGGTCCTGGGCAGGGGGTTGACTAGCAGAAGCAGTGAGTGACACAGGGGAAGGAGCAGTAGTGTGACCCGCAGGAGGTGAACGGCCTTGGTTCCATTGAGTGGGGTGTTTAGCACTCATATGCCTGCGCATGCTGGTGGTGGTTAGGCTAGTAGTGATGGCACCCCTGCTGATCCTGGTGTGGCACAGGTTGCACACCACAGTCCGTCGGTCATCCTCACTTTCTTTAAAGAACCTCCAGACTTGCGAACATCTAGGCCTCGCTACGGGAGCTTCACTACGTGAAACAGTTGCTGCTGATGCACCAGCTCTGGCCCTGCTTCTGCCTCTGGCCACACCACTGCCTCTTCCAACCTGTTCTGGTGCAGCACTCGCCTCCACCTCAGAAGCACTGTCTTCACTCGGCTTATCAACCCAGCTTGGGTCAGTCACCTCGTCATCCTCCGATTCCTCAGTCTGCTCCCCCCTCAGACTTTCTGCCCTGACAACTACTTCACCACTGTCTGACAACCATGTCTCCTCATCGTCCGACACCTCTTTACACACTTCTTCCACTAAGTCAACATTGTCATCATCATCATCATCACCCACAGACTGCGACAGTTGGAAAACTTGGGCATCGGGAAAGAGGTCAGCAGCAACCTGAGAAGTGGTTTGTGACTCTGGGAAGGGTCCAGAAAACAGTTCCTGAGAGTATGCCGGATCGCATTCCAAATTTTCCTGGGAGGGGGCAGACTGGGGGGGGGAAGGAGGTTGAGGTGGAGGAGCCAGAGGAGTGCTCCCTTGGGTAACATGGGTGGACTGCGTGGAAGACTGACTGGTGGACAAATTACTTGAAGCATTGTCCGCAATCCACGACATCAGCTGTTCGCACTGTTGTGGTTTCAACAGTCCTCTACCACGTGTCCCTGTAAGTTGAGACATGAAGCTAGGGAGTGTAGCTCTGTGGCGTTCCCCTGCTCCCTCATCAGCAGGTACTGTCTCACCCTGCCCAGGACCACGGCCTCTGCCCCCTGCAGTAATTGAATGCCCACTCCCACGCCCTCGTCCTCGACCCTTAGCCCTGGGGTTCAACATTTTCTATATATAAGTGTATTATATAAAAAAAAAAATGGGCCTGCTGTACTGAAACCCACAAACTTGTTCAATCTGAACAAGAAAATATATAGGTGGATAAGTTAGAGCAAAATTATGCAGTATGGAGCAATTACACTGAAACTATTAGATTAGGCAGACTTGGTTTGCTTAAGTGCAACCCAGACAAATGTCGCACAGAGATTTTTGTAATGTAGCTGTATCAGTGAGAGCAAAAGACCTTTTTTAATTAAGTGACGTACAGAATGTGTCACCTGGACAGAAAATACGGATTGTGGTTTGTATATAGGTGGAAAAGTTAGAACTAAATTACGTATGTTATTACGTAACGTGCAGTATAGAGCAATTACACTGAAACTATTAGATTGGGCAGACTTGGTCTGCTTAATTGCAACCCAGACAAATGTCGCACAGAGATTTTTGTAATGTAGCTGTATAAGTGAGAGCAAAAGACCTTTTTTACTGATGTGACATACAGAATGGGTCACCTGGACAGAAAATACGGACTGTGGTTTGTATATAGGTGGATAAGTTAGAGAAAAATTACGTGTGTTATTACGTACCGTGCAGTATGGAGCAATTACACTGAAACTATTAGATTAGGCAGACTTGGTCTGCTTAATTGCAACCCAGACAAATGTCGCACAGAGATTTTTGTAATGTAGCTGTATAAGTGAGAGCAAAAGATCTTTTTTAATTAAGTGACATACAGAATGTGTCACCTGGACAGAAAATACGGATTGTGGTGACTGAACAGCTGAACTGTGACACACAGAATGGTTCCACACAGCTGTGTGAAATGGATTTGTATCACTGAGATAAAACAACAAAAAAAAATCTTTTTATATATATTTTTTAAATATTTTTTTTTATATATATATATATTTTTTTTTTAACGTGACGTGCAGAAACTATCAGAGAGCAAACTCAGCCCCTGCTGACTGTGGCTATTTTGAGAGATTTTTGTAATGTAGCTGTATCAGTGAACGCAAAAGACCGTATTTGAATACATGACGTACAGTATGGGTCACCTGGACAGAAAATACGGATTGTGGTTTGTGGTGAGTGGACAGCTGAACTGTGACACACAGAATGGTTCCACACTGCTGTATGAAATGGATTTGTATCACTGAGATAAAACAATAAAAAAAGGGTTATATATGGCGATAGCTGCACTACTAGTGCCAGCCAGGAGACAAAAAAAAAATGTCTTGCAGCCCTTAGAAGGGCTGTTGGGTTCTTTTAAGATCACTCCTGCCTAACAGAGAACTAAATCCAGGCCCTAACACTCTCCCTGAAACGCAGCAGCTCTGTCCCTAACGACATCCAGACAACATCTGAGCCGAGCACCGCGGGCAGTCCCTAGTATATTCCAGGGTCACCTGATCAGGCCAGCCAACCCCTGCTATCGACATGTAAGGGCCCCACGTGATGCTGGGTGTACCACAGAGTCTCCTGGCTTGTGATTGGCTGAGTTTATAGGCGCCAAAAATTAAAAATGCGGAAGATGCCATTTCCTCGAGCATGGCGAGATACTAGTCCGAGCAGCGAGCACTTACGAGTACCGTAATACTCGAACGAGCACCATGCTCGCTCATCTCTAGTCTTTTCCTCTTGTCCTAAAAAAACAGATTAGGCACAATCCCCACCAAATTAAACATTTGGGAAAAACAACAGGCTTCCTTGACATCCCTTAATTCGGGCTATAAAATAGAACTCACAAAATCTTTAGTTGCAAACAAAATGAAAAATAATGTGCACATAATACCAAATGTAAGAATGAGCTTATCTTTTACCACGTGGATTTTCTTTACCCCAATTCTAATTTTTTTTCCTTTCCTGGATATTATTATCGACCTTTGAGATTTTTAATTTTAAGTACTTATAGAAAATCTTCTTTATAAAAGAAACAGACAATATCTTCCATACTTCCTGTTTTTTCTTCCACGCATTTACATATAACCGCAAAGTCTGAGAAAGAAGCCAAGCATACTCAAACAAATCAAAAGTCTCGAAACTTTAAACTTCACTTTATCATTTTTTTCCCTTTAAAGACAGTTTTTTTACTAATCACTGAATGCATTGATAAATCACTAATGGCAGCAGTATACACTGACGCATCTACTTTTAAATACTGCATTAAAACCACATCTGCCAAAACAATATCTGAAATGGGAACTACTACAATTCTACATTATCAAATAATGATTCTGATTAGAATCTGATTCTTCTCGGTCCATCCTCCTCTTCTACAGGAATGGTACATTGATGACTATCGGGGACCCCACAAGAGATGGAAGACAAAGACAATGTCGTTTAAGTCCCTCTCAGCCAGTACTTCCTCTTTTTTTAACACTCCACTTATGTTTAACTCTTTCCTTTGCTTTTTTAACTACTTCCCGTCCGCCCGTTGACTATAAACATCCGGGAAGTGGTTATCTATCTCTGAATGGACGTTTCTGTACGTCCATTCAGAGATAGCAGCTGCACGCTAATCGTGCAGCTGCACAGTGGGGTACCTGCTGTCAGTGACGGGAGAGTGCAGGAGCTGCCGGGTCTCTCATAGACCCGATCAGCCCTGCACTGAGGCTGTACAGCATAGTATTATGCTATACAGCCTCTCTGGGGATGTATTTCCCCTGTAACTGGGGCTACTATGTCAGCCCCAGTTACAGGAAAAATCAAGTGTAAAAAAATAAAATAAAAAATAAGTGAAGTTAAATGTCCCCCTGAAGTCTTGTATGACCTTATGGGGAACACAAAGTGTAAAAATAAAAATAAAAAAAAATAGAGTATTATACAAAAAAAAATCACATATATATATATATATATATATATATATATATATATATATATATTAAAAAATAATTTCCCCCCAAATATTTCATTAAAAAAGTTACCAATAAAAATAAATAAATAAGATAGACATATTTGGTATAACCGCATCCGAAACGACCGGCTCTATAAAAATATCACATGGTCTACCCCATCAAGTGAACTGCGTAAAAAAAATCTAATAAAAATTAAGCCAAAACAGCTTTTTTTTTGTCGCATCACCTACCAAAAAACATAATATCAATCAAAAAGTTGTATGCATCCAAAAATGGTAGCAATAAAAACGTCACCTCAAAAAATGAGCCCCCACACAAGATTATAGCCCAAAAAATGAAAAAAAAAGTCTCTTAAAAAATTGCAACACACAAACATGATTTTTCTTCTAAAAATCCTCTTATTGTGTAAAACGTAAAAAAAAATAAATAAAAAATAGACATATTTGGTATTGTTGCGTCTGTAACAACTGGCTCTACAAAAATATCACATGATCTACCCCATAAAGTGAACGGTGTAAAAAAAATATAGAAAAATGCCCCTAAACTGCTTTTTTTTTGTTAACCTCCCAAAAATTAGATTAAAAAGTGATCAGAAAGCCGGATGTACCCCAAAATGGTGCCAATAAAAAGCACAGCTTGTCCCGCAAAAAATAAGACCTCACGCAGCTCAGTCCACAAAAAATTTAAAAGTTATCACTCTTACAAACCATGACAAAAAACTCCATGTTAGAAAATGCAGATGCTGCTCCTCCCCTTCTGAGCCCTGGCGTATCCCCAAATAACAGTTTACGACCACATGTGGGGTGTTTCTGCAAACTGCAGAATCGGGGTAATAAATATTGAGTTTTGTTTTGTTGTTAACCCTTGATGTCTTACAGGAAAAAAATGATTAAAATGGAAAATCTGCAAAAAAAGTGAAATTTTGAAATTTCACATCTATTTTGCTTTAATTCCTGTGGAATACTTAAAGGGTTAACAACATTTCTAAAACCAGTTTTGAATAGTTTGAGGGTTGTAGTTTCTAAAATGGGGTCATTTATGGGTGGTTTCTATTATGTAAGCCCACAAACTGACTTCAGAACTGAACTGGTCCTTAAAAAAGTTGATTTTGCAAATTTGCAAAAATTGCGTCTAAAATTCTAAACCTTCTACTGTCCTAAAAAAATAAAATGACACTACCAAAATGATGCCATCATAAAGTAGACATATGGGGAATGTAAATTAAAAAGCATTTTATGGGGCATCACTATCTGTCTTAAAAGCAGAGAGATTGAAATTTAGAAAACAGTGAATTTTTTCAAATTTTCGTTAACTTTTGGATTTTTTTATAAATAAAATTAAAACTTATCGACTCAAATTTACCATTAACTTGAAGTACAATGTGTCACGAGAAAACAATCTCAGAATCGCTTGGATAAGTAAAAGCGTTCCAAAGTTATTACCACATGAAGTGACACATGTCAGATTTGCAAAATTAGGCCTGGTCAGGAAGGGGGGAAATGGCCCAGAGCTGAAGTGGTTAAAAAAAGTAAATCTCTTCCCAATTCTTTCTCCATCATTCTCTTTATGCAATCTTTGAAAACCACTGCTCCCAGCCTCTTTCACCTTCTCCACCTGCTCTTACCTTCTTCACCTGCCTAACCTTCAATGAATGCGCTGCTTCTCTCACTGTGGAACTCATCCTTTCCATCTTTCCAGATTTAAACAATCATCTTTTGACATGCCTGCTCTCTTGAATATTCTGCTTATATCTCTCACTGCCCCTCCTCCACTTCTGCCTCTCCATGATATCCACTGCAGTCACTTCCCTCCCGGAGGAGCGCCCCTTTTTCAGAGCTTTTGACTGTCTGATCTCCATTGGAGAAGAGTGGATTCGTCCCTTCTCCCACCACACGCGAATACACGCCTCACCACCTGCTCACACACAGTTCCACAGGCTCACCGGTCTGCTCACACACAGTTCCACAGGACCGATCCTTCCAGTCCCGGACTGGGCTTCCAACTCTGCTCACATCAAACAGTTCTTGCAGAGATTGGGTTTCCTAGGTGTTGGATATCTGTGGACATCACAGAGAGGTGGGCTCTTTAAATACTAACTAAATCTAACTAAATGCAGGCATTGAAATCTCTCTTTCTTGATTTTCTCTAACTTCCTCTTTTTTATAGTTCCTTAATTCCTATAACGGCAAAATATGAAACACAGGCAATCTCTATCATACACAGTTCTGCACTCATTTCTCATTTATCACACCTAGGTTTCAGACATTCCATTCATCCTACCGCAGACAAGGAGGTGTTCTTTGAAATCCCAAAGATTCTGAAAAGGACAATACTTGAACAGTAGTCATAACAAGAAGTGGGAAGGCACACAACAGCAGTAAGAAAAATATCTTACCTGTGTATTTGAAGGTGCAGTTCCCAGTTGCCATAATGACCAAAGCTCTTCCAAGATCGTCCCCTTGGATATCTGATGGATTTTTCTGTTCGAAGAACCATTAACTGTCAATGCAATTTAGGATAAGTCCCAAAATAGGACTTAAAGGGGTATTCTCATCTTAGACAGTGGGGGAATATCGCTAGGATATGCCCCCATTGTCTTATAGGTGCGGGACCCGCACCTATATCCAGAACGGAGCGGGGAGCGCTGCGCCTGGAGGACCCCGGGTTTCCGGGGGTCTGGCCACCACCAGGCACAGCTCCCCGCTGCGTTCATAGGAATGAATGGGAGCGCAGCGCACAAGCGCAGCCACCGCTCCCATTCATTTCTATGGAGCCGACGGAAGTAGCCAAGCCAGCGCTCGGCTATTTTCGGCGGCCCCATAGAAATGAATGGAGGGCGGCTGTGCATGCGCAGTGCACCCTCATTCAGTTCGGGGGCTCCGCTCTGTATATAGGTGCGGGTCCCAGCGGTGGGACCCTCACCTATAAGACAATGGGGGCATATCCTAGTGATATGCCCCCATAGTCTAAAATGAGAATAACCCTTTAATACTCAGTTGTCTGTGGTGTTCAAATTATGTTAAATTTCCCCCTTCATGGAAGAGGGTGTGGCCTCAGCTCAAGAAGTGCACGTCCAGTCTCATTGCTGATCATGCAGATCTCTCCTGGTCACACCCAGAAGAGCTAATTTTATTAGAAATACATGATGGTGTAATCACACCACCCTTTGTCATCAATTTTAATATATCCAATCACAATCATACAAGTATACATTTAACAAAAAATCAAATGAATGATGATGACAGCCAATTACATTACATACATACACATTACTTCATCTATCTGGGAAATTCCATATGCATATATTAACTTCTGCTAAGTTCCTGTTTTCCTATAGCCAGATCAAGTGATTATGAGTCATTTTTATTTTTTAAGCATACGTGACATCTAATGGAGATTAGAGATTATGAGATATAAGAGATATGGATTTAAGAAGATGGAGACCACCTGATAATGAAATACAACTAGAGATGAGCGAACGTGCTCATAACGAGCACTGTAGCGCTCGGCTCCCCTGCGCTCGCATGGGCGCAGGCATCCGCTTCCGTCCTCCTCACCCGACGGAAGCAGACGCCTGCGCCCATGCGAGCGCAGGGGAGCCGAGCGCTACAGTGCTCGTTACGAGCACGTTCGCTCATCTCTAAATACAACCCTAGCACAATTTTGTTCATCAACTAACTAAATTTCTTTAACAAAGGTGATAGAAAACAGAAGTTCTAATATCTCAGAGAAGAAAGCCTTCTGGACGAACAGACATAAGTAGAGATGAGCGAGCACTAAAATGCTCGGGTGCTCGTTATTCGAGTCGAACTTTTCCCGATGCTCAGGTGCTCGTTTCGAGTAACGAACCCCATTGAAGTCAATGGGAGACTCGAGCATTTTTTGCAGGGGACCAAGGCTCTGCCTAGGGAAGGCTGGGTGAAAACCTGGAAACCTCAGAAAATGATGGAAACACCATGGAAATGGACAGGAAACAGCAGGGGCAGCATGCATGGATGCCTCTGAGGCTGCTTAATCCCACCATTACCCCAAATTCTCAGGCAACAGCCTGGTGGTTACCCTCATGGCAATTGTGCTCACCCAGACCAAGAAAGGCGATGCAAATACCCATCACATGTTAGGGAAGCACCCAACTAGATGCAACGAAAGTCCATCACCGCCTGCAGGTGACACCACTGCTCATGCTGGCACTGCAGCTGACATCAAGTTTAGTATCTGTTCTTATCAGTTGCGGTGGCTGCTGGTGGTATAGTGGTGAGCATAGCTACTTACCAAGTGGTTGACCTGGGTTCGATTCCCGTCTATCGCAGGAAAAAATTTAAAAAAAAAATCAGTACAATATCTAATATGTCCCCTACCCGGGTAAATTGTTTGGAGAGAGGGCCTGTAGGTGGGGGGGAAGGAGGTTTCGCTGGAAGAGCCAGAGAAGTGCCCCCTGGGCTAGCGTGTGTGGAGGTGACAACAGCCGGAATGGATTTTGAAAAACTGTCGCATCAACCAGTATGGTATCGATTCTTCTCAGTTTAATACCGTATACGTCCCCTATCTTGGGACCTTATATTTCATGGATTTTTCGACCACGGAAAACGGAAAAAGAGCTTGCTCTGGCCAGGGGAGTGTCTTTCCCACTGCAGCTAAGGGGACGTGTCCATGCTCTGCCTATCACAGGTCAGAAGGGAAATAAAAGAAAAACCAAACAAAAATCTGTACAACATCTAAGACGTCCCCTATCCGGGTAAATTGTTTGTAGAGAGGGCCTGTAGGTGGGGGGAAGGAGGTTTCGCTGGAAGAGCCAGAGGAGTGCCCCCTGGGCTAGCGTGTGTGGTGGTGACAACAGCCGGGTGTAGTTAGAATGACGACGCAGGACCCCAACTAAAAATTTAGCATCAACCGGTACAGTCGTAAATTATGAGATTGATCAAGTGTGGTATGTCTTCTATGTATACTACTCAGTTTAATACTGTATATGGCAGCTATCCGGAAAAATAGTTTGGAGAGAGAGAGAAAGATAGGACAAAGAAGTAAATTGTTTGGAGAGAGGGCCTGTAGGTGGGGGGCAGGCTGGGGGGAAGGAGGTTTCGCTGGAAGAGCCAGAGGAGTGCCCCCTGGGCTAGCGTGTGTGGTGGTGACAACAGCCGGATGTAGTTAGAATGACGACGCAGGACCCCAACTTAAAAATTTAGCATCAACCGGTACAATTGTCAATTATGAGCTCGATCAAGTGTGGCATGACTTTTAAATGGATATTGCATGTGGTCACGTACTCCCTAGAACCCCATAGTCACCCCTTCCCTGATGTGCTAGCCCAGAACATTCTCTGCCCCAATTCGCAAGACCTTTTGCTGTTTCCGTGTGCTGACAGTGGGGATTTACCAGTGTTGTCTGAGGAGGTGGTGGACAATGGCGAGACACAGGTGTCGGGGGGTGAGGTAGTTGTATGGGAAGCAAGTTACAGTGGGGACTCCTTGGGGGGACTTTCTCATGACTGGACAGATTCAACTTGGGTGGATCAGGCACAGGAACAGATCAATTTTTTTTTGTGTTTATTTAACTTTTATTTATCAAAAATAACCAGAGATATTTATTCGTTATCTTCTCTGCGCAGTCTGGCGTTGGGGTTCGTCACTTTGATGGCGAGCTGTGCCGCTCTCTCCACAATGGTCTTTAGGTTCTTAGATGGAGACGTTGTCGGCGATTTCATCACAGAAGGACTTGTTGCTCATCAACAGAACCTGGACCTCCTTGACACTGTGGACCAGGAATTTGCGGGTGGACCAGGAATTTGCGGAACCCTGTTGGCAGCATGTGTTTGGTCTTCTACTTGCTACCGTATCCAATGTTGGGCAATATAGATACGCAGGTAATTTTATTTTTCACAGCTATCCCAAAAATAAAATTTACGCAGTTTGCGCAAATAAAACTGGAAACTGGAACTGGAGAGAGGGCCTGTAGGTGGACCTCCGGAAAAATTGTTTGGAGAGAGGGCCTGAAGGTGGACCTCCGGAAAAATTGTTTGGAGAGAGGGTCTGTAGGTGGACCTCTGGAAAAATTGTTTGAACAGAGGGCCTGTAGGTGGACCTCCGGAAAAATTGTTTGGAGAGAGGGCCTGTAGGTGGACCTCTGGAAAAATTGTTTGGAGAGAGGGCCTGTAGGTGGACCTCCGGAAAAATTGTTTGGAGAGAGAGCCTGTAGGTGGACCTCCGGAAAAATTGTTTGGAGAGAGGGCCTGTAGTGGACCTCCGGAAAATTGTTTGGAGAGGGGCCTGTAGGTGGACCTCCGGAAAAATTGTTTGGACAGAGGGCCTGTAGGTGGACCTCCGGAAAAATTGTTTGGACAGAGGGCCTGTAGGTGGACCTCCGGAAAAATTGTTTGGACAGAGGGCCTGTAGGTGGACCTCCGGAAAAATTGTTTGGAGAGAGGGCCTGTAGGTGGACCTCCAGAAAAATTGTTTGGAGAGAGGGCCTGTAGGTGGACCTCCGGAAAAATTGTTTGGACAGAGGGCTTGTAGATGGACCTCTGGAAAAATTGTTTGGAGAGAGGGCCTGTAGGTGGACCTCCGTAAAAATTGTTTGGACAGAGGGCCTGTAGAGGGCCCTCCTGAATAATTGTGGTAAAAGAGTTCCAGTTGGACCTCTAAAAAATGGCGTTTTTTGGGTCAGCGTTAGACAAAGACGATATGGAGGAGGAGGAGGAGTAGAGAAGAGGAATTGGATACATACGTTATTTAAATCCTTAGCTGCTTTCCCCCGGAGAAGATTTGAATTCTGGTGAAATCCAGGCTTTGTTCATTTTAATAAGCGTCAGCCTGTCAGCGCTGTCAGTTGACAGGCGTGTACGCTTATCGGTGATGACGCCACCAGCTGCACTGAATACCCGCTCTGACAGCACGCTAGCGGCAGGGCAGGCCAGCACCTCCAAGGCATACAGCACCAGTTCAGGCCACGTGTCCAGCTTTGAAACCCAGTAGTTGTATGGAGCAGAGTGATCGCTACGGACGTTGGTATGGTCAGCTACGTACTCCCTCACCATCTTCCTGTACAGCTCCCCCCTACTCTGCCTAGACTGGGGACAGGTGACAGTGTCTTGCTGGGGTGACATAAAAGTGGCAAAGGCCTTGGAGAGCGTTCCCCTGCCAGTGCTGGACAAGCTGCCTGCTCGCCTCCTCTCCCCCGCTACTTGGCCCACAGAACCATGCCCTCTGCCGCTAGCGGCGTCAGATAGGAAGAATTGTTTCAGATTGTGCACCAGGGCCTGTTGATATCTATTCACTCTCATACTCCTTTCCTCTGCAGGGATGAGAGTGGAAAGGTTCTGCTTGTACCGTGGGTCCAGGAGAGTGAACACCCAGTAATCGGTGTTTGAAAAAATTCTTCTAACGCGAGGGTCACGGGATAGGCAGCCTAACATGAAGTCTGCCATGTGCGCCAGAGTCCCAACACGCAAGAATTCCCTCTCCTCACTGGCCTGACTCTCCATTTCCTCCTCCTCCAAGTCCTCCTCTTCAGCCCATACACGCTCAAGAGTTAAGGACTGAGCACTGGTACCCTCTACTGTCTCGCCGACATTCTCCTCCTCTTCCTCCTCATCCTCATCCCCCTCCTCCGATACGCGCTGAGAAACAGACCGGAGGGTGCTCTGGCTATCAAGCGACGTATCTTCCTCCAACGTCTCTTGTGACAAGCGCAAAGCATCCGACTTGATGCTGAGCAGTGAGTTTTTCAACAGGCAAAGCAGCGGGATGGTGAAGCTGATAATGGCGGCATCGCCGCTGACCATCTGTGTTGACTCCTCAAAGTTGCTCAACACCTGGCAGATATCAGACATCCACGTCCACTCCTCATTGTAGACTTGAGGAATCTGACTGACCTGACTACCAGTTCTGTGGAAGTTGACATCTGGCAGTCTACAATCGCTCTGCGCAGCTGGTAAACTCTGGATAACATGTTTAATGTCGAATTCCATCTTGTGGGCACGTTGCACAACAGTCGGTGAGCGGGCAGTTGTAGGCGGCGCTGCACTGCCCTGAGCGTGGCAGCATCTGTGGTCGACTTGCGGAAATGCGCACAGATGCGGCGCACCTTGGTGAGCAAATCAGACAGATTGGGGTATGTCTTGAGGAACCGCTGAACTATGAGATTGAACGCGTGGGCCAGGCATGCCGAGTTGCCAAGTTGCAGAGCCGCCACTAGGTTACGCCCGTTGTCACACACAACCATGCCTGGCTTGAGGTTCAGCGGTGCCAGCCACAGATCGGTCTGCGCCGTGATGCCCTGTAACAGCTCTTGGGCGGTGTGCCTTTTGTCACCTAAGCTCAGCAGTTTGAGCACCGCTTGCTGGCGCTTACCCACGGCATTGCTGCTGCGCCTAGAGCTACCGACTGAAGGCGCCGTGCCCACGGATGGTAATTCGGTGGAGGAGGAGGAGGGGTCGGAGGAGGAGGAGGAGGCATAGTATGTCTGAGAGACCGTGATCGAGGTAGGCCCCACAATCCTCGTTGTGGGCAGTACATGAGTGGCCCCAGGGTCATTCTCGGTCCCAGCCTCCACCAAGTTAACCCAATGTGCCGTCAGTGAGATATAGTGTCCCTGCCCGGCAGCACTTGTCCACGTGTCCGTGGTTAGGTGGACCTTCTCTTCTCAGAAACAGCGTTGGTCAGGGCACGGATGATGTTCTCTGACACGTGCTGGTGTAGGGCTGGGACGGCACATCGGGAAAAATAGTGGCGGCTGGGGACCGAATACCGAGGGGCAGCCACCGCCATGAGATTGCGAAAGGCCTCGGTCTCTACCAGCCTATAGGGCAGCATCTCAAGGCTAAGCAATTTGGAGATGTGGACGTTGAGGGCTTGGGCATGTGGGTGGGTGGAACTGTATTTCCTCTTGTGCTCCAGCGTCTGCTGTAAAGACAGCTGAACGCTGCGCTGGGACACATTGGTGGACACTGTGGAGGATCGTGGAGGCGAAGGTGTGGTTTTCCGGCGGGAGGCGCTTGTGCAGGGGTCCTGGGCAGGGAGTTGACTAGCAGAGGCAGCGAGTGACACAGGGGAAGGAGCAGTGGTGTGACCCGCAGGAGGTGGTGAACGGCCTTGGTTCCATTGAGTGGGGTGTTTAGCACTCATATGCCTGCGCCTGCTGGTTGTGGTTAGGCTAGTAGTGGTGGCACCCCTGCTGATCCTGGTGTGGCACAGGTTGCACACCACAGTCCGTCGGTCATCCTCACTTTCTTTAAAGAACCTCCAGACTTGCGAACATCTAGGCCTCGCCACGGGAGCTTCACTACGTGAAACAGTTGCTGCTGATGCTCCAGCTCCGGCCCTGCTTCTCCCTCTGGCCACACCACTGCCTCTTCCAACCTGTTCTGGTGCAGCACTCACCTCCGCCTCAGAAGCACTGTCTTCACTCGTCTTATCAACCCAGCTTGGGTCAGTCACCTTGTCATCCTCCGATTCCTCAGTCTGCTCCCCCCTCGGACATCCTGCCTTGACAACAACTTCACCACTGTCTGACAACCGTGTCTCCTCATCGTCCGACACCTCTTTACAAACTTCTTCCACTAACTCAACATTGTCATCATCATCATCACCCACAGACTGCGACAGTTGGAAAACTTGGGCATCGGGAAAGAGGCCAGCAGCAACCTGAGAAGTGGTTTGTGACTCTGGGAAGGGTCCAGAAAACAGTTCCTGAGAGTATGCCGGATCGCATTCCAAATTTTCCTGGGAGGGGGCAGACTGGGGGGAAGGAGGTTGAGGTGGAGGAGCCAGAGGAGTGCTCCCTTGGGTAACGTGGGTGGACTGCGTGGAAGACTGACTGGTGGACAAATTACTTGAAGCATTATCCGCAATCCACGAGATCAGCTGTTCGCACTGTTGTGGTTTCAACAGTCCTCTACCACGTGTCCCTGTAAGTTTAGACATGAAGCTAGGGAGTGTAGCTCTGCGGTGTTCCACAGCTCCCTCATCAACAGGTACTGTCTCACCCTGCCCAGGACCAAGGCCTCTGCCCCCTGCAGTAATTGAATGCCCACGCCCTCGTCCTCGACTCTTAGCCCTGGGGTTCAACATTTTCTGTATATACGTGTATTCTATAAAAAAAATAAAATAAATGGGCCTGGTGTACTGAAACCCACAAACTCGTTCAGTCTGGTTTAATTTAGTGACGTACAGAAATTGTCACCTGGACAGAATATACGGTTTGGAGCGAGTGTGCTGAACTGTGACACACAGAAAGGTTACACGCAGCTGTGTGAAATGGATTTGTATCACTCAGCTAAAACAACAAAAAAACTAATTTTTTTTCATTTTTTTTTTTTTTTAGTTTTGTTTTTTTGGGAACGTGACGTGCAGAAACTATCGTACAGCTGACTGACACCCTACTGAGGTTTAGACTGCGACCCAGACAAATGTCGCACAGAGATTTTTAGGATCAAGCTTTACACGTGACAGGTAGCAAATGACTTGGTTGTATTCGGTGACGTACAGAAAGTGTCACCTGGACAGAATATACGTTTTGGAGCGAGTGTGCTGAACTGTGACACACAGAAAGGTTACACGCAGCTGTGTGAAATGGATTTGTATCACTCAGCTAAAAGAACAAAAAAACTAATTTTTTTTCTAAAAAAGTAAATCGCAAAAAGGTACAGCAGCACAGGCCAATTGCGGGTGCAATCCCTCCAGGCTTCAGGATATTCAGCCAGACGATATCAAAGATGCAAAGAACAAGGCAGCACTCCAAATAGTGATCAAAATGGTGGACCCTTTATTCCGGATAGCAACGTTTCGGCCCTCTCTATGGAGCCTTTCTCAAGCCATACAAATCAGTGCAAGTGCAAAGTTTAAATACTCAAAGTAGGAGGAGCCATTACATCATGTGGCCCCAAATCATGTGATCATGACAACATGTCCATAAAGTATTTTTAGATATCTTGACCGTTCTACATCCTGTTGAAGAGCATCTGTGTGGGGTATCCGGGCGATTATGTCTTAAAGTTTTTTTCAGAAAGGTTTTTCTCAATGAAGTTTTTTTTGGAAATTTTTTTCAAAGGAATTTTTTTGAAAAAATTTTTTCAAAACAAATTTTTTTCAAAAAGTTTTTTTCAACAAATTTTTTTCAATAATTTTTCTCATAATTATTTAACTTTATGTGTTCATGTGTGCACTATATACGTACGGGGTGTATGGCCAGTAGTTTATAAGACATTATATCAGCAGAGTCCTTGATTCAAGTAATGATTATTTACATAGACACATTGACATATGTGACTGATGGTGGAATATTGGTTTGGTGGGATGGATTTGAGGAGTTGCACCCTTGGAGGGAGCAGTGTGACACAGGTTGTGTCTCCCTAGCGCACCGGGGGTGCCATGGGAGCTTCTTTGCTGCTTTTGCGGCGATGTGGCTCTCATGATACTTATACTGATCTGGTTATCTGGGTATTGGCAATAAGTGTCGATATCGCTGCCAGTCTTCTCCATCCGTCTAACCAATGATTTACATACCTGGGAGGCTAGTGATACGGTTCCGTTTAGCGGTTGGGGTATAGTCAAATTGATTTATATCACAACAGCATACCACGGTTGATCATTGTAGGTTTTATACACACATATGTTTGCATGGGAGAGATATATATAATCTTTTGTGATCTGCTTTTATTGCTGGATCTATTCCTTATGGCCTTATCACCCTAGCACTGTGACAGACAGGTGGGGCGGAGTCTTCTCTTGCTGGTTCAGGGAAAGACTTCCGCCCCTAGTCTATGACATAGTGAGCACGTGACATGAACACATGATCGGCTGCGATCATGTGATTTTGTGGATCGCGCATGGGCTATGTGAAGACACAGACGCGATCTACTTTCACATGCGCTTTTATCGTTGTGTTTGTTCCACACACAGATGCTGTTTCTTGCACAGGTAAAAAGTGACTTTTGTTACTACACTTTTTTATGTACATGCCTATGCCTTTCACTGGATTTATATGGAAAATGAGGGCTGGGCAAGAGTTTTTAATTAGCACATGATACGTTATGATATGCTACACTTTATGCTGACACTTTTTGTACTGTATATACTGTTGATGATGTATATTCTTGTGTTTTGCACTTTATGGACATGTTGTCATGATCACATGATTTGGGGCCACATGATGTAATGGCTCCTCCTACTTTGAGTATTTAAACTTTGCACTTGCACTGATTTGTATGGCTTGAGAAAGGCTCCATAGAGAGGGCCGAAACGTTGCTATCCGGAATAAAGGGTCCACCATTTTGATCACTATTTGGAGTGCTGCCTTGTTCTTTGCATCTTTAATTTTTTTTCTATATTTTTTTTTTATATTTTTTTTTAGTTTTGTTTTTTTGGGAACGTGACGTGCAGGAACTATCGGAGACCTAATTCACACCCTGTTAACGGTGGCTATTTAGAATGCGACCCAGACAAATGTCGCACAGAGATTTTTAGGATCAAGCTTTACACGTGACAGGTAGCAAATGACTTGGTTGTATTCGGTGACGTACAGAAAGTGTCACCTGGACAGAATATACGGTTTGGAGTGAGTGTGCTGAACTGTGACACACAGAAAGGTTACACGCAGCTGTGTGAAATGGATTTGTATCACTCAGCTAAAAGAACAAAAAAACAAATTTTTTTTCTATATTTTGTTTTAATATTTTTTTTTAGTTTTGTTTTTTTGGGAACGTGACGTGCAGAAACTATCGTACAGCTGACTGACACCCTAATGACGGTGGCTATTTAGACTGCGACCCAGACAAATGTCGCACAGAGATTTTTAGGATCAAGCTTTACACGTGACAGGTAGCAAATGACTTGGTTGTATTCGGTGACGTACAGAAAGTGTCACCTGGAAAGAATATACGTTTTGGAGCGAGTGTGCTGAACTGTGACACACAGAAAGGTTACACGCAGCTGTGTGAAATGGATTTGTATCATTCAGCTAAAAGAACAAAAAAACTAATTTTTTTTCTATATTTTTTTTTAGTTTTGTTTTTTTGGGAACGTGACGTGCAGGAACTATCGGAGACCTAACTCACACCCTGTTAACGGTGGCTATTTAGACTGCGACCCAGACAAATGTCGCACAGAGATTTTTAGGATCAAGCTTTACACGTGACAGGTAGCAAATGACTTGGTTGTATTCGGTGACGTACAGAAAGTGTCACCTGGACAGAATATACGGTTTGGAGTGAGTGTGCTGAACTGTGACACACAGAAAGGTTACACGCAGCTGTGTGAAATGGATTTGTATCACTGAGCTAAAACAACAAAAAACTATTTTTTTTTTTTTATTTTGGATTTTTTTTTTTTTTTTTGGAACGTGACGTGCAGAAACTATCGTAGACCTAACTCACACCCTGTTAATGTTGGCTATTTTGACTGCGACCCAGAGAAATGTCGCACAGAGATTTTTGTGATCAAGCTATATACGTGACAGGCAGCAAAAGACTTGGTTGTATTAAGTGACATACAGAAAGTGTCACCTGGACAGAAAATACGGATTGGAGTGAGTGTGCTGAACTGTGACACACAGAATGGTTCCACGCAGCTGTGTGAAATGGATTTGTATCACTGAGCTAAAACAACAAAAAAACTATTTTTTTTTTTATATTTTTTTTATATATTTTTTTATATATTTTTTTTATATATTTTTTTTTAGTTTTGTTTTTTTTTGGAACGTGACATGCAGAAACTATCGTAGACCTAACTCACACCCTGTTAATGGTGGCTATTTAGTCTGCGACCCAGACAAATGTCGCACAGAGATTTTTGGGATCAAGCAGGCAGCAAAAGACTTGGTTGTATTAAGTGACGTACAGAAAGTGTCACCTAGACAGAAAATAGTGAGTGTACTGAACTGTGACACACAGAATGGTTCCACACTGCTGTGTGAAATGGATTTGTATCACTGAGCTAAAACAACAAAAAAAACTATTTTTTTTAATTTTTTTTTTTAGTTTTGTTTTTTTTGGAACGTGACGTGCAGAAACTATCGTAGACCTAACTCACACCCTGTTAATGGTGGCTATTTAGTCTGCGACCCAGACAAATGTCGCACAGAGATTTTTGGGATCAAGCAGGCAGCAAAAGACTTGGTTGTATTAAGTGACGTACAGAAAGTGTCACCTAGACAGAAAATAGTGAGTGTACTGAACTGTGACACACAGAATGGTTCCACACTGCTGTGTGAAATGGATTTGTATCACTGAGCTAAAACAACAAAAAAAACTATTTTTTTGGATTTTTTTTTTTGGATTTTTGTTTTTTTTGGAACGTGATGTGCAGAAACTATCGTAGAGCTAACTGACACCCTACTGACGGTGGCTATTTAGACTGCGACCCAGACAAATGTCGCACAGAGATTTTTGGGATCAAGCTATACATGTGACAGGCAGCAAAAGACTTGGTTGTATTAAGTGACGTACAGAAAGTGTCACCTGGACAGAAAATAGTGAGTGTACTGAACTGTGACACACAGAATGATTCCACACTGCTGTGTGCAATGGATTTGTATCACTGAGATATAACATTAAAAAAAAAGGGGGTTATATATGGCGATAGCTGCACTACTAGTGCCAGCCAGCTAGCCAAGCCAGGAGACAAAAAAAAATGTCTTGTAGCCCTTAGAAGGGCTGTTGGGTTCTTTGTGGGTGATTCCTGCCTAACAGAGAACTAAATGCAGGCCCTAACACTCTCCCTGAAACGCAGCAGCTCTATCCCTAACGACATCCAGACGGCATCTGAGCCGAGCACCGCGGCCAGTCACTAGTATATTCCAGGGTCACCTGATCAGGCCAGCCAACCCCTGCTATCGACATGTAAGGGCCCCACGTGATGCTGGTTGTACCGCAGAGTCTCCTGGCTTGTGATTGGCTGAGTTTATAGGCGCCAAAAAAGCACGATGCGGAAGTTGCCATTTCCTCGAGCATGGCGAGATACTCGTCCGAGCAGCGAGCACTTACGAGTACCCTAATACTCGAACGAGCACCAAGCTCGGACGATTATGCTCGCTCATCTCTAATCCTGACCATACATGCTATAATTGCTCACATGTCTCACCATTGTTTCCAAACCTAAATAGTGGGGTATGGAAGAAATAAGGTCTACGGCATCAAATTTAGCTCATGAATAATTTTCTTGCCAAGTAATCTCAGATAAGGCTACTTTCACACTTGCGTTTGCAGGATCCGTTTGTGAGATCCGTCACAGGCTCTCACAGGCTCTCATAAACAGTCCTGAACTGATCAGTTTTGTCCTAATGCATTCTGAATGGAAAAGGATCCATTCAGAATGTATCAGTTTTGCTTCAGTTTGCTTCAGTTCAGTCTCCATTCCGTTTTGGAGGCGAACACTAAAACGCTGCCTGCAGCATTTTGGTGTCCGCTTGATGGAAACTGATCCAAACAGATCCGTCACAACTCACAATGTAAGTCAATGGGGATGGATCCGTTTTGTCTGACACAACAGAAAACGGATCCGTAAAAGATAATACAAACGGATCCGTTCAGAACAGATGCAGACGGTTGTATTATCATGATGGATCCATTCGTGAGAGCCTGGACGGATCTCACAAACGGATCCTGCAAACGCAAGTGTGAAAGTAGCCTAAATAGATTAGCAAAGTTTTCAAAAATTCGATTCGGACACTTTGACGATTTTTTCCAAAAAATTATATTTCATTTTAATTAATTTGTTACAAAGAGCATTATAAATCAGCTATTTCCCTGCCTGCAGGGAGGGTGTATTTCGGTGTACATCACTGCAGCGCAGAAAGATGCATAGCTATTCCGTTGTGGTAGTGAAACAGTTACTGTGCGTTAGTATAACAGGCAGGTGACAGGCATCACTCTTAGACTCTTCACTTATTTGATTTACTGTTCACTTATTTGGTTAGTTATGGGTCCAAAACTGACAAAATGACTGAAGTGTGAACTCAGCCTGGCAGGTCAATGTTTGTGTTTGGTATAATGTACTTAAACATGCAGTGGCCCAAGATTCTACTATAGAGTGAAAGACCGGTCTCTCTTTTTACTGTCTGCTGATTCTACATAGATTGGTAGAGAACCTTTTCTGTTACATACTAATACAAGTAGCAGACCCATGACAGAGTGGAGAGTGTGTCAGCAGTAAGTTTGTGTTGTAATCACTGTTTGTTTTTACCTTCTTCTGATCTCTTACAAGAAGAACCCCAAAGAGTCCTGTCTTTTGAGCATCTGCCTTCACACGGTGAGTATTTGGTCAGTAATTGAATATTGGTAAAGTATTGGTAAAGCAAAAAAAAAAAAAAAGGAGTGGGTCCAAAATAGAGATGACGCCTGATTTGAATATTTGTATGTCTTCTGTGCTTGATGCAAAATACTGTCCATGAGATAGAGGCCTCATGCTCAATTTGCATGAGTTTTGTCTATTTTCTTCTGAAGTCGGATTTATTCAGATGGAAAAGAAGTCTTGCATGGCCTCTATCACATAGTCAGTATTTGATCAGTTTTTGAATCATTATGTGATCAATATTTCTAAGGCAAAAACAGGAGATGATCCAAAACAGAGATAACATGCGATGGAAAGATTTCCATGTCTTCTGCGTTTTGGACCCACTCCTGCATTTGGACTCCAGACAGCAATTAACCGACTACATAGGATGTCTCAATAGTATTTGAGTTTATCATCCCTCTCAGCAGGTGGAGAAAAAGACCCACATTTTGGCCAGCTAGCGAGGGTTTAACATCATGGAGAGCCAGTAGTCATCGCTCTGCCAAATAGTGTTAATGCAGTTGTCACTACACAAGCAACTCAGCATGCATCTCACCATTTGCACAAAGGAATTGGAGGGACTCCCTGCCTCAATCTCCATTGCATACTGCCACAGCGTATCGGGGTCATCTGCCTGGTCTTCCTCATCGCCCTCCAGCTCCTCATGCCCCTCCTGTATTTCTTCTGCCACTCCACTTTTTTTTTAATACAATTCCTTAATGTCCTCCTCCTCCACCAGTTTAACCCCCACAGGGCTCAGGCAGCCATGAAATATAACTAAGGAAAAAAACTACTCTGGCTACTCCAGCCAGTCTTGCACTCCTGACAAGCCTGTCTGCCCCATAGGCTGATTTTAATCAGAGTAAGTATAAAGCTGTAGCCTGCTCTCAATATATGCATTTGAAGCCGTGAGGCACCAGGGGAAGTGAGTGGGTTTAGCATGCATGTTGTTACCTGCATCCCTGGATTTATTGGAGGCCTTTAAGCCACCACCACTCTCAACATCTGCTCCAATGCAACACTCATCGCTATTTGCACATCTACAGGAGGAAGCAGCTGGCCTCTTCTGTAAATCTGCGCTGGGCAGTAGCTGCCGACTGTCCTTAGTAATATCTTCCTCTCTGAAAAGCGGAGCAGAGCCAATGGCATACATCACTTGCCTGGCAGAAGAAGCAGAAAAAGAAACTGGCAGTTCCAGAACAGTTGAGGGCACAGAAGTTGTTCCTGGGCAATGCCAACTATGACAGCTCTGGCCTGTTGCTGCAGCTGCTGCTACCCCCACCCCTTCTTCTGCTGCTAATTCTGCTGACTCCAGCAACATTTTTGCCACTGCCAGTTCCTTTGGAGGGCCCTGGAACCTCTTTGTTGGACATACTGTACGGTAATAGTAACTGAATATGTAAAATATTCAATGTGAATGTGGACATCCTACTAACAGTTATATTACACAGGTTATTCACTCCAAAATGAGAATCAAGGCTTAATGGAATAGCTTATCAATTAAATCAGGTGGACAACACTCTAACGGTTAAATGAAAATGTTAATTCATCCCTATATAGAAATCAAGGCCTAATGGATTTGTTTATCTATGAAATCGGGTGGACACCATACTAATGGTTATATTACACAGCTTATTTACCCCAATTTGAGAATGCAGATGCAATGGAATTTATTGTCTATTAAAAAAGGTGGGCACCTCAATTAAGGTTAGATTACACAGTTTATTCATCCCAATTAGAGAATAAAGACATAACAGATGTGCTTATCTATTAAACAAGGTGGGCTCCATTCAATTAAATAGCTCTGTGCCCTACACAGGGGATTGATACAAACTGCACTGTATCCTAAGGATCCCTTCAGATTACTGAGCTTTCACTGTGCTGCAGTCTCCCTATGCTCTCCCTATGCCCTCCCTACAGTGTGTTCCTTCACTGTCCCTACCCCAGATTATACTATTAAAAGGCCTGTAAAACACTTTTCTTAGCACTTGTCACATCTGTTCCTATGCTCAGTTCACTGGAAAATAGCAGAGACTGGGAAGCATGAGGTTTTTTTGTAGGGCTGTGACATCACAAGGGCTAGTTATCTGCTGGCTGCATGGCATTATGGGTGATCCCTCATTCCCAGGCTTCTTACTTTCACTTTGTAACATGTGCAGCAGCCAATTTAAAAAAAAATCTGATTTGTTACTATGAAGCGCAAGGAAATTCTGATCTGTGGCGAATCAAATCTTTTCTGATATTCGGATCAAATTCCACTTAATTCCACTTAAACTTCGATTCAGTCAACACTAGTTGCATTTTTGAATATTTGTGTCAATAAAGATATATATATATTTTTTTTTTGTTTATTGTGGTATATTGCTCTGATTTGTTGTAGGTTTCTTGTATATTTGAGCCCTTACTGGCTTACTTGGGTATTTTGTAATATGTTTGATTCATATGTCATAATTGGATATGCATGCATGTTACTGTTTGGTCCTTATTTAGCATATACTATGGATATACAGTGGTGCTTGAAAATGTGTGAACCCTTCAGAATTTTCTATATTTCTGTATAAATTTGACCTAAAACTACATCTGATGTCACACAAGTCCTAAAAGTAGATAAACATAAAGAAATCAAACATTTTACTCAAAAATGTTACATTTATTTATTTATCTAGGAAAATGATCCAATATCTCATGTCTGTGAATAGCAAAAATATGTGAACCTTTGACTATACCAGATGATTTAAAGGTGAAATTAGAGTCAAATGTTTTCAGTCAATGTGGTGACAATCAAATGTGAGTAGAGGCCCTGATTTGTTTAAATTGCAGGGATCTATCAAAGTCTGATCTTCACAGCATGTTTGTGTAAGTGTATCATAGCACCAACAAAGGAGATTTCTGAGGACCTCAGAAGAAGAGTTGTTGGTGATCACCAGGCTGCAAAACCATCTCTAAAGGGTTTGGACTCCACCAGTGGTGGCAGCAGTGGTAACCCTCCTCAGCAAGTGAGTGGCTGATTGGGTGAGAATGTCTGGTGAGGATGAGGAAGTGGAAACTAGTGTGGACTTGGTAAACTTTTGTATTGCAGTAGCAAGGTATTGGTGAGGTGAGTGATGGATCTTTTACATTTTTTACTAGTTCTGCTCCTTATCTAAATGTTAACCCATTGAACAACCCCTTAAATACATACTAAATAAACAATTTTAAGATTGTTCCCAGAAATAGATCATATTGAGATCCTTCATTTTACCTTTATAAAACTCATCAAAATATTCATTCTGAGCTATAGTAAAATGGTTCTTCCAATCTCCAATGATGCCAAAGGTCAATAACGGTTGATCTAACATAGCATTTTACTGAATGTCTCAGATACTGTGCACAGTGTTGTGGGTGTATATGGAACATCACCGCTGCAGCAAATAACTGTAGCAGTAGCAGTACACATTTTATATTTTATTTTTCTCCACTTATGGGTTTGATTTAAAACAATGCATGGCAACTGTAGGAAAACTCTATCTTTTCATAATAAAGCCATGTGTGAAAGCCCCCAAGGGCCCCTACATACAAAATTGTTCTGGAATATTTTTGTTCAATCAAAAAATGCCATAGAAAGCTTTGTTTTTCCATACTACATGCATTGTCTATGACATTTGTTTTGTGTTTTTTTTCCCAAAACAAATAAATATGCTGCTGATGATTTTCTCTATAGAGGAGGAGATGGAAAAATACCTAAAAATGTCATAGCTTCAACATGCTGTGTTTTTTTTTAATAAAACACAAGAAAGGTATAAAATGGCACCAATGAGAAAGAGTAAGCACTAGGCAAAATGCTTGTGTGACCGGCATTTTATGTTTCTCATAGACTTTCAGTTAGTGTACAAAAAACACCACAAAAAATGCAAAAGTGCTGAAAATGTACAATTTTTTGCGTATAAAAGAACCTTTACTCTGATCCATGAACTCCTGAGAGATCATTGTATAATTGGACATTTTGTTTTCTTTCATGGCATTGAAAGATGAATGTTTAACAACCAAATCAGTCTGTGATTCATCTTAATCTTTCCCCAGGAACTTACAGATCCTTATGACACTTTTCCAAAGATTCTGAAGAAATAATATTTTAACATTTTTAATATTTTTAATGGCACCCATATATTGCAGAAAAATGTACAAACTTTATTCACACACCCTTAGCATTTTTTGTTGCGTGTAGAACTTTTTTCTGGCTAAGCCGGTATGTAGTCCAGATAGAGTGACCAGATTACAGTGCCGAAATTCACAACGCAGCCTAATACTGTTGTGTATGGAGGCCTCATTTGGATGTACACTGAGTGTGAAGCTCTTGGAGCCAATGGGTTTCAGTGTGCCTCTGTACATACGTTGATTCTTCACACTGCACACTGTCATATCAAATATTCTGTGTAGCAATACTGAAGTACAGATGTGGCCGAGCTGACTGTAACATATCAGTGTTATCTCGTGACAAAAGATATTGAAATCCTTTAGAAAAAGTCAATTAACATTTTCTTGTTTGCTTAATCAAGTTTAGCTCAACTACATCTGTAAGTCAATAATGATGAAGCAATTGTAGATATGTAGCTACAGAAAGAACTCCTCAGTCAGCTCAAAGTAAAGAAGCAAAGTTTCTAGTAAACTAAATAATGATCACCATATCAAAAACAACCCTGTACATATCAAAGTCCTTACATTCCTGGAAAACTTTGTCGTGGTCAAAGTCAAGGTAAAGCATACTTGTCCTGTTTATACAGTGGGGCACTGACTTAAAATGCTAAATTTGAATGCTGATCTGTGATAACCCTAAAGGCCGTGACACCTACCGTAGGTTAAATGAGTTTTCCGTAATTAACTTATACAATGCAAAAAGAATGACAATGTCCAGTTCTTTGTCCCAAGCTAACAAACCTGTTAAATTCTTGGGATCCTAAGGCCATATATATTGGGCAGATTCCAGATATAGCGCGAGGCAGGTAAGGTTGTACCCACAGGTCAATAAAACTCTAGTATGCTAATACCTAACATGGGCTACTATGATATATACAGTGTCTTAATTGTAGATACTTATAGTATATAATAGTATTTGTAAGCAAACGATATTGAAGTCAATGCAATGGAAATGTGAACTTCTAAGGCTAAACTTGGGCACTGGATAAGTTGAATGGAAGAACCTGAGATTTAGTCTCATTGACGTTGTAATAAGACATTTTGCCAAACTCGGAAATCAGGTTCAGGGCCTTAGTCAGAAAGAATATAGAATTAAAAAGGGTCAATAAAACATCATCGGTAGGGATGAGTGAATCGACTTTGGATGAAAGATTCAAATTCGATTTGCATAACACTTTGTTTCAATACTGCACAGAGCAGGAGCTCCATACAGTATTAGAATTTATTGGCTCAGATGACCTGAAGTTATTACTTCGCAAAGTCTCTCAAGACTTCATGTAATAACTTCGTAAATTAATCTGTACTGTAAAAAACCATTTCCCGAACTCAGGTTTGGTTCCAAGTAATAACTTCGCCTCACCTGAGCCAATACATTCTAATACTGTACAGAGCGCTCGCTCTGTACAGTAGTGAAACAAAGTTTTATGCAAATCGACTTGGGCTACAGGTTCAATAGCTAGGATAAAAATTAGCGGTGACAGATCCTCAAAGTCATATTATACCAACATGAGAGGAAACCTGAGACAGCAACAGTTATTCTAACCATCGAAAAATACCAAACAGAAAAATAAATGAACAAAAGCCTTATGTGAGGCGGAAACATAATATTCAGAGTCAAGTAGTAGAACAGTGCCAACAATCCAGCCGACTCAGAACACTGGGGTAGGAAGTCCAAAGTGATGCCAAGACCAAAGTATGCCACGCCATGGCACAGAATAGAGACTGAGCAGTCTGTGTTTGGTACCCCATTTGGCAGTAACAGTGTGCCATTCCGGATCCAGATGTTGCGGTGGAGACTTCATCGAGACTGAGGATTGCAAAATGCCTCAATTCAGGGAGGTGACGCCCCACTTCTACTGAGGATACAACATATTTTACACCATTGCAGGTCATCAACAATTTGAAAGGGAACCCCATCTGTACCCAATGTTCTGTTCCCTGAGGATAGCAGTAATCCAGCAGTCGTTTTTTGCAGCAGAGAAGTCAACATACAATTTCATCAACTAGTAAAGTGAAAGGGGGTCAGACACCTTCCTGACTGTGTCCATGATGCGTGATTCTTTATATGGTGAATACGCACCAAAACATCCCTTGTGGTAGTCTCCGGTAAATGGTGAGGGCGCAGGATCCTGTGCACTCTATCTATAATGACATTGTGGGCAGTACAAGTTGGAAGAAGAGGTATCTATAAGGTTATTGTGGGATGTTGCAAAAGCTACCATCTTTGTCTCTACGTGGGAGACTTAATTGCCAAGCTCTACAATGGAGGACTGGAAGGCAAGAGAATAGACAGGAGAAGTCTTTGTGCGTCTGAACACTAGTAACATATCTTTAAAGAGGTTACCAGAAGCTGGCTTATCAGATGTAGGAAATTCCTGGAGGCAAGATAATGAATAGTAAGGTAAACACTTACACAAACACGTACTGCGCAGAAAGCGCTTGAGACTGGAGCCAGAGCTTTGGCTTCACAGACCTCCAGACAAACGACGCCCACCGTGTACCCGTGCTCCAGGAGGGGGCTACGGCACGGCCGCAAGCGTGGCTTACAAACAGTCTGAGTGAATAAATAGTAAGGTAAACACTTACACAACACGTACTGCGCAGAAAGCGCTTGAGACTGGAGCCAGAGCTTTGGCTTCACAGACCTCCAGACAAGCGACGCCCACCGTGTACCCGTGCTCCAGGAGGGGGCTACGGCACGGCCGCAAGCGTGGCTTTCAAACAGTCTGAGTGATACACACACACAAAGACAGACAGAAAAGCAGGCACGTGAAACCACGCACCAGTGCAAGGAAGCACACAAACACACAGTAACATTCAGTGTCAATGGACCGGACCATATAGCAGTCACACATGAACAACAAGGCACCGGCCCTGCCCAGCAGAAGCTCAGGGTTTAAATAGTAGTGAGCTAATTGGCAGAGGCGTGGTTACTGACACACTTCCTGTGAACGCCTGGCGGAAGTGACCTCACCAGAGGTCTCAAGGGCAGGGCGTGGTGCCTGACATACTTCCTGTGAACGCCTGGCGGAAGTGACGTCACCAGAGGTCTCAAGGAGCTGGCGCATGACCACTTCCTGTGCCGGACCTTGTTCACTGCAGTAGGACTGCGGGCGCAAGGATATTGCACTGAGATTTGCCTGTGCCCCTTCACCAATACCCGCAGCCCGGGAGGGCAAGCGACCGCGTGCACGACGTCGATGCACGCGCCTTACACTACTGATCTGAGGTCTGATGGGGGCACATTCTGCTGATCTGAGGTCTGATGGGGGAACAGAACGCTGGTCTGAGGTCTAATGGGGACACATTCTGCTGATCTAAGGTCTGATAGGGGCACATTCTGCTGATCTGAGGTCTGATGGGCAAAATACGCTGATCTGAGGTCTGATGGGGGCACAATACGCTGATCTGAGGTCTGATGGGGGCACAATATGCTGATCTGAGGTCTGATGGGGGCACAATACGCTGATATGAGGTCTGATGGGGACAAATTAAGCCGATCTGAGGTCTGATGGGGGCACATTCTGCTGATCTGAGGTCTGATGGGGGCACATTCTGCTGATCTGAAGTCTGATGGGGGCACAATACGCTGATCTGAGGTCTGATGGGGGCACAATACGCTGATCTGAGGTCTGATGGGGGCACAATACGCCGATCTGAGGTCTGATGGGGGCACAATATGCTGATATGAGGTCTGATGGGGGCACATTAAGCCGATCTGGGGTCTGATGGGGGCACATTCTGCTGATATGAGGTCTGATGAGGGCACATTCTGTTAATGTAAGGTCTGATGGGGGCACATTCTGCTGATCTAAGGTCTGATGGGGCACATTCTGCTGATCTGAGGTCTGATGGGGGCACATTCTGCTGATCTGAGGTCTGATGGGGGCACAATACGCTGATCTGAGGTCTGATGGGGGCACAATATGCTGATCTGAGGTCTGATGGGGGCACAATACGCTGATCTGAGGTCTGATGGGGGCACAATACGCTGATCTGAGGTCTGATGGGGGCACATTCTGCTGATTTGAGGTCTAATGGGGGCACATTCTGCTGATCTGAGGTCTGATGGGGGCACAATACGCTGATCTGAGGTCTGATGGGGGCACAATACGCTGATATGAGGTCTGATGGGGACACATTAAGCCGATCTGAGGTCTGATGGGGGCACATTCTGCTGATTTGAGGTCTGATGGGGGCACATTCTGCTGATCTGAGGTCTGATGGGGGCACAATACGCTGATCTGAGGTCTGATGGGGGCACAATACGCTGATCTGACGTCTGATGGGGGCATAATACGCTGATCTGAGGTATGATGGGGGCACAATACGCTGATCTAAGGTCTGATGGGGACACATTAAGTCGATTTGAGGTCTGATGGGGGCATATTCTGCTGATCTGAGGTCTGATGGGGGCACATTCTGTTAATCTGAGATCTGAAGGGGGCACATTCTGCTGATCTGAGGTCTGATGGGGGCACATTCTGTTATTGTGAGTTCTGATGGGGGCACATTCTGCTGATCTGCTGAGGTCTGATGGGGGCACATTCTGCTGATCTGAGGTCTGATGGGGGCACAGAACTCTGGTCTGAGGTCTGATGGGGGCACATTCTGCTGATCTAAGGTCTGATTGGGGCACATTCTGCTGATCTGAGGTCTGATGGGGGCACAATACGCTGATCTGAGGTCTGATGGGTACACAATACGCTGATCTGAGGTCTGATGGGGGCACAATACGCTGATCTGAGGTCTGATGGGGGCACAATACGCTGATATGAGGAATGATGGGGACACATTAAGCCGATCTGAGGTCTGATGGGGGCACATTCTGCTGATCTGAGGTCTGATGGGGGCACATTCTGCTGATTTGAGGTCTGATGGGGGCACATTCTGCTGATCTGAGGTCGGATGGGGGGCACAATATGCTGATCTGAGGTCTGATGGAGGCACAATACGCTGATCTGAGGTCTGATATGGGCACAATACGCTGATCTGAGGTCTGATGGGGGCACAATACGCTGATATGAGGTCTGATGGGGACACATTAAGCCGATCTGAGGTCTGATGGGGGCACATTCTGCTGATCTGAGGTCTGATGGGGGCACATTCTGTTAATGTGAGGTCTGATGGGGGAACATTCTGCTGATCTAAGGTCTGATGGGGATACATTCTGCTGATCTGAGGTCTGATGGGGGCACAATACGCCGATCTGAGGTCTGATGGGGGCACATTCTGCTGATTTGAGGTCTGATGGGGGCACATTCTGCTGATCTGAGATCTGATGGGGGCACAATACGCTGATCTGAGGTCTGATGGGGGCACAATACGCTGATCTGACGTCTGATGGGGGCATAATACGCTGATCTGAGGTATGATGGGGGCACAATACGCTGATCTAAGGTCTGATGGGGACACATTAAGTCGATTTGAGGTCTGATGGGGGCATATTCTGCTGATCTGAGGTCTGATGGGGGCACATTCTGTTAATCTGAGATCTGAAGGGGGCACATTCTGCTGATCTGAGGTCTGATGGGGGCACATTCTGTTATTGTGAGGTCTGATGGGGGCACATTCTGCTGATCTGCTGAGGTCTGATGGGGGCACATTCTGCTGATCTGAGGTCTGATGGGGGCACAGAACTCTGGTCTGAGGTCTGATGGGGGCACATTCTGCTGATCTAAGGTCTGATTGGGGCACCATTCTGCTGATCTGAGGTCTGATGGGGGCACAATACGCTGATCTGAGGTCTGATGGGTACACAATACGCTGATCTGAGGTCTGATGGGGGCACAATACGCTGATCTGAGGTCTGATGGGGGCACAATACGCTGATATGAGGAATGATGGGGACACATTAAGCCGATCTGAGGTCTGATGGGGGCACATTCTGCTGATCTGAGGTCTGATGGGGGCACATTCTGCTGATTTGAGGTCTGATAGGGGCACATTCTGCTGATCTGAGGTCGGATGGGGACACAATATGCTGATCTGAGGTCTGATGGAGGCACAATACGCTGATCTGAGGTCTGATATGGGCACAATACGCCGATCTGAGGTCTGATGGGGGCACAATACGCTGATATGAGGTCTGATGGGGACACATTAAGCCGATCTGAGGTCTGATGGGGGCACATTCTGCTGATCTGAGGTCTGATGGGGGCACATTCTGTTAATGTGAGGTCTGATGGGGGCACAATACGCTGATCTGAGGTCTGATGGGGGCACAATACGCTGATCTGAGGTCTGATAGGGGCACATTCTGCTGATCTAACGTCTGATGGGGGTACATTCTGCTGATCTGAGGTCTGATGGGGGCACAATACGCTGATCTGAGGTCTGATGGGGGGCACAATACGCTGATCTGAGGTCTGATGGGGGCACAATACGCTGATCTGAGGTCTGATGGGGACACATTAAGCCGATTCGAGGTCTGATGGGGGCACTTTCTGCTGATCTGAGGTCTGATGGGGGCTCATTCTGCTGATCTGAGATCTAAAGAGGGCACATTCTGCTGATCTGAGGTCTGATGGGGGCACATTCTGTTAATCTGAGGTCTTATGGGGGCACATTCTGCTGATCTGAGGTCTGATGGGGGCACATTCTGCTGATCTGAGGTCTGATGGGGGCACAGAAGCTGGTCTGAGGTCTGATGGGGGCACATTCTGCTGATCTAAGGTCTGATGGGGGCACATTCTGCTGATCTGAGGTCTGATGGGGCACATTCTGCTGATCTGAGGTCTGATGGGGGCGCAACACGCTGATCTGAGGTCTGATGGGTACACAATACGCTGATCTGAGGTCTGATGGGGGCACAATACGCTGATCTGAGGTCTGATGGGGGCACAATACGCTGATATGAGGTCTGATGGGGACACATTAAGCCGATCTGAGGTCTGATGGGGGCACATTCTGCTGATCTGAGGTCTGATGGGGGCACATTCTGCTGATTTGAGGTCTGATGGGGGCACATTCTGCTGATCTGAGGTCGGATGGGGGCACAATATGCTGATCTGAGGTCTGATGGGGGCACAATACGCTGATCTGAGGTCTGATATGGGCACAATACGCCGATCTGAGGTCTGATGGGGGCACAATACGCTGATATGAGGTCTGATGGGGACACATTAAGCCGATCTGAGGTCTGATGGGGGCACATTCTGCTGATCTGAGGTCTGATGGGGGCACATTCTATTAATGTGAGGTCTGATGGGGGAACATTCTGCTGATCTAAGGTCTGATGGGGGTACATTCTGCTGATCTGAGGTCTGATGGGGGCACAATACGCTGATCTGAGGTCTGATGGGGGCACAATACGCTGATCTGAGGTCTGATGGGGGCACAATACCTGATCTGAGGTCTGATGGGGGACACATTAAGCCGATTCGAGGTCTGATGGGGGCACATTCTGCTGATCTGAGGTCTGATGGGGGCTCATTCTGCTAATCTGAGATCTGAAGAGGGCACATTCTGCTGATCTGAGGTCTGATGGGGCAGCTTCTGTTAATCTGAGGTCTTATGGGGGCACATTCTGCCTGATCTGAGGTCTGATGGGGGCACATTATGCTGATCTGAGGTCTGATGGGGGCACAGAAGCTGGTCTGAGGTCTGATGGGGGCACATTCTGCTGATCTGAAGGTCTGATGGGGGCACAATATGCTGATCTGAGGTCTGATGGGATGCACAATACGCTGATCTGAGGTCTGATGGGGGCACATTCTGCTGATTTGGGGTCTGATGGGGGCACATTCTGCTGATTTGAGGTCTGATGGGGGCACATTCTGCTGATCGAGGTCTGATGGGGGCACAATACGCTGATCTGAGGTCTGATGGGGGCACAATACTCTGATCTGAGGTCTGATGGGGGCAAACCCATATACGGTGATATGAGGTCTGATGGGGCCCATAATACGCTGATCTGAGGTCT
>ONZH01001998.1:0-126263 GCA_900303285.1 Rhinella marina
AGTCCCACCCTAATATGATTTCTTTGTAAATCCTCCAATACCATGCCGTCGTGGAGGTGTAGGGATAAAACGTTAATTACTCTTAGCGGTAATTTCCTTTTCCTTAACCTCCACGACGGCATGGGGGTTTTTTTCCCCCCCTTGTGATGTAACATTGTCTTTTTTGTTTATATATACATTACTAATGATGTAGTTTCTTTGTGATTTAATAAATGGTAAACCTCATCCTTGAGTTCTAGGTTATTAACTGGTGTGCGCAGACGGAGGAGGGCACTTTTAATTGCACCAAATTTAGTTGTTTCCTGCCCCTTAGTAGGCGGAGCATCCTCCAATACCATGCCGTCGTGGAGGTTAAGGAAAAGGAAATTACCGGTAAGAGTAATTAACGTTTTTCTCCTTGGCCCAGGTAAGACGCTTTTGGCGTTGCCTATTGGTCATGAGTGGCTTGACACATGGAATGCGACACTTGTAGCCCATGTCCTGGATACGTCTGTGTGTGGTGGCTCTTGAAGCACTAACACCAGCAGCAGTCCACTCCTTGTGAATCTCCCCCAAATTTAGGAAAGGCCTTTTCTTAACAATCCTATCAAGCCTGCGGTTCTCCCTGTTGCTTGTGCACCTTTTTCTACCACCCTTTTTCCTTCCACTCAATTTTCCATTAATATGCTTTGATACAGCACTCTGTGAACAGTCAGCTTCTTTAGCGATGACCTTTTGTGGCTTACCCTCCCTGTGGAGTGTGTCAGTGACAGCCTTCTGGACATCTGTCAAGTCAGCAGTCTTCCCCATGATTGTGTTGAACAAAACAATAGCTGATCTCAGGGAGACCAGCTACAAAAAACACTGTGGAGCCTCATTTAAGAGTCTCAACACAGCAATCCAAAGTGCAAAGCTTCCTGGGAAATAGTAATATGCAAAATAACCGTGGAGCCCCAGTTATGGGTCTACAACACAGTGAAAGCCAGATATCCCTCAAAGGAAGGAAAACCAAGCAAAGGGGTGTCCCGATTACAGAGATCACCAAATCCACCATATTAAGTGGCCCCTATGTCAAGATCCCGCTCTTTTACAAGCTTTAAGGATGTGATGGGGAAAATCTAAGCCAGTTATCCATCCACAGACAGCTGTTTCGGGGTATTGCCCCTCATCATTGTAGAGTAGGATTCTGGCTAACCGGGAGCAATGCCTTGGAGACTACGCAAACAAAACAATAGCTGATCTCAGGGAGACCAGATTACTGTTTCCCAGGAAGCTTTGCACTTTGGATTACTGTGTTGAGACTCTTAAATGAGGCTACACGGTGTTTTTTGTAGCTGGTCTCCCATGATTGTGTTGCCTACTGAACCAGACTAAGGGACCTTTTTAAAGGCTTCGGAAGCCTTTGCAGGTGTTTTGGGTTAATTATTCTAATTTTCTGGGAGAATGAATTTTGAGTTTTCCTTGGCTGTAAGCCATAATCATCAACATTAAAGGGGTTGTCCGGGTTCAGAGAAGAACCCGGACAAACCTGCAATTTCACCCAGGCAGCCCGCCTGAATAGGACATCGGAGCATCTCATGCTCCGATGCCCCCCCCCCTGCCCTGCGCTAGATCGCGCAGGGCAAGGTCTCTTTTGTTTGTAAATACTCGCTGCCGGGCGGGTACTTCCGCCCGGCAGTGAGTTCGGTGACGTCACCGGCCTTAATGGGCCGGCTTTAGCACTGCCCTAGCCGTTTTACTGGCTAGGGCAGCGCTAAAGCCCGTCCATCAGCGCCGATGACGTCACCGGCTCACTGCCGGGCGGAAGCCTCTGCCCGGCAGGGACCGGTACGTCACCGGAACCGGGCTAAATTCCTTTGCCCTGCGCTAATTAGCGCAGGGCAAAGGAGGGCATCGGAGCATAGGATGCTCCGATGCCCTCTTCAGGCGGGCTGCCTGGGTGAATTGAAAGGTATGTCCGGGTTCTTCTCTGAACCCGGACAACCCCTTTAACATAAATAAAGACTTGAAAAAGTTCACTCTGTTTGTAATGACTCTATATAATGTGTTTCACTTTTTGAACTGAGTTACTGTAAAAAAAACCTTTTGATATTGTAATTTATTGAGATGTACTTGTATGTTCTCATCATGGGCATCTATCCCCCTTTTGATGCAACCCATTATCTTATTGGCCTTGGCAGCAGCTGTCTGACACTGGTTTCTACAGCTTAGTTTGCTGTTCACTAAAATTCTTAAGTCCTTCTCCATGTCAGTGTTATCCAGTGTTTTACCATTTAGTATGTACTGGTGACTTGCATTATTCCTTCCCATGTGCATAACCTTACATTTTTCAGTGTTAAACCTCATCTGCCACTTCTCTGCCCAAGCCTCCAGTTTATCCAGATCCATCTGTAGCAGTGCACTGTCCTCTTCTGTGTCAATTACTTTACACAGTTTAGTGTCAGCTGCAAAAAATGATATTTTACTGTGCAAGCCTTCTACAAGAATAGGGCCCAATACTGACCCCTGTGGTTCCCCACTAGTGACAGTGACCCAATCTGAGTATGTACCGATAATAACCACCCTCTGTTTTCTATCACTGAGCCAGTTAATTACCCACATACAGACATTTTCTCCCAGGCCAAGCATTCTCATTTTATATACTAACCTTTTATGTGGTACAGTGTCAAATGCTTTGGAGAAGTCCAGATATATGACATCCATTGATTCGCTGCAGTCAAGTCTAGAACTTACATCCTCATAGAAACTAATGAAATTAGGTTTGTGACCGATCCCTTATAAGCCATGCTGATATGACATTATTTACATTTAAAGGGGTATTCTCATCTTGCTATTTCAGCCTTACCAACAGCCAGCTCTGCTGTTCACTTCTTGGTTTCCTGCTTCTAAGGCTGGGCGGGCTTAGGCAGTTTGAGTGAAGGGCTGCCACGCCTCCTTATGACATCACACTGAGAGCTCAGTCCTTGCATGCTCGTTCATGTGGATAGTATGAGTCATCAGCCTGCAGTGTCTATGAAGCACCTCTTTCCTGCTGTGGAATCCTCACTCAGAGCCAAAGTGAGCTAAGCAGACAGTAACTAGTGGCTCTCTTGCATTCTAATATAGTTTTACACACAAAACATGTTATCTTTTACAAGCCCATTCTTACCATAAAAACAATAATTTACTATTGTACATTGTCCCCATAGCATGTTAGCTAGTAACCTAATTATCTGTGCTATTGCCTCACAAAATATTACCATCCCCCAAACACCAGCACTGATGCAGATTTGTTTACATTATAGATCTACTGCAGTTGTTTATACACTTTTTTGACTATATATATATATATATATATATATTATATATATATATATATATATACACATAGCCAGCATATGCATATACAGGTCTGCTATATCATCCCTCACCAATCCCCTCTAGCTCTTTTGCTCAACAGCTTCCTATACAGCACTGCTACATCTGTCCTCATCTCCCCCAATAGCTAAGCAACTTCTAACTCAGCTCTGCTACATCTGTCTTTACCTCTCACACTGTGCCTGAACCGCTACCTATACAGCTCTGCTACATCTGTCTTCACCTCCCCCAATAGCTAAGCAACTTCTAACTCAGCCTTGCTACATCTGTCTTTCCCTCTCACACTGTACTGTGACATCACTGCGTTTATTATCTCTGTACTGTGACATCACTGTGTGTATTATCTCTGTACGGTGACATCACTGTGTGTATTATCTCTGTACAGTGACATCACTGTTTATTATCTCTGTGCGGTGACATCACTGTGTGAATTATCCCTGTACTGTGACGTCACTGTGTGTATTATCCCTGTACTGTGACGTCACTGTGTGTATTATCCCTGTACTGTGACGTCACTGTGTTTATTATCCCTGTACTGTGACATCACTGTGTTTATCCCTGTACAGTGACATCACTGTGTTTATCCCTGTACAGTGACATCACTGTGTTTATCCCTGTACAGTGACATCACTGTGTTTATCCCTGTACAGTGACATCACTGTGTTTATCCCTGTACAGTGACATCACTGTGTTTATCCCTGTACAGTGACATCACTGTGTTTATCCCTGTACAGTGACATCACTGTGTTTTATCCCTGTACAGTGACATCACTGTGTTTATCCCTGTACAGTGACATCACTGTGTTATCCCTGTACAGTGACATCACTGTTATCCCTGTACAGTGACATCACTGTGTTTATCCCTGTACAGTGACATCACTGTGTTTATCCCTGTACAGTGACATCACTGTGTTTGTTATCCCTGTACAGTGACATCACTGTGTTTGTTATCCCTGTACAGTGTCATCACTGTGTTTATTATCCCTGTACAGTGTCATCGCTGTGTTTATTATCCCTGTACAGTGTCATCGCTGTGTGTATTATCCCTGTACAGTGACATCGCTGTGTGTATTATCCCTGTACAGTGACATCGCTGTGTGTATTATCCCAGTGCAGGAAGAGGTAAGTGGTCTGTGTTTGTGTGTTTGTTTTCTATTTTTCAGGGTCGTGAATGCAGAGGACTACGTCGGATTCGGTGGACTACGTCGGACCAGCTTTTTTTTTTTTTTTTAATAAAATGGTCAAACAGGGGTCTGGGGGAGTGTTTATTTCAATAAAATGTTTTATACTTGTATGTGTGTATTTTTTTTTACAATACTACAGTTTTAGTAATCACGGCTATCTACAGACGGCCCTGATTACTAATACTGGGCTTAGTGCTTGCCGGTATGGCAGGCCAGCACTAACCCCAACATCTATTACCTCGGCACCCACCGCCACCAGGGGTGCCGGGAAGAGCCGGGTACCCGCAGGACCGGACCTTCTAAATTGAGGGTCTGGCTCTGGGGCGGCTGCAGGCTGGTACCATTAGGCTGGGAAGGGCCAATAACCGTGTCCCTTCCCACCCTGGTAGTGCCAGGCTGCCGCTGCTGGTTGTATCTGGCTGGCAAAGGAAAAAAAGGGGGGGATCCCACGCCATTTTTTTAAAAATTATTTTTGTAAAAAAATGGCTTGGGGTCCCCCCCTTTTTTCTTCACCAGCCAGATACAACCAGCAGCCTGGCACTACCAGGGTGGGAAGGGACAGGGTTATTGGCCCTTCCCAGCCTAATGGTACCAGCCTGCAGCCGCCCCAGAGCCAGACCCTCAATTTAGAAGGTCCGGTCCTGCGGGTACCCGGCTCTTCCCGGCACCCCTGGTGGCGGTGGGTGCCGAGGTAATAGATGTTGGGGTTAGTGCTGGCCTGCCATACCGGCAAGCACTAAGCCCAGTATTAGTAATCAGGGCCGTCTGTAGATAGCCGTGATTACTAAAACTGTAGTATTGTAAAAAAAAAAATACACACACACAAGTATAAAACATTTTATTGAAATAAACACTCCCCCAGACCCCTGTTTGACCATTTTATAAAAAAAAAAAAAAAAAAAGCTGGTCCGACGTAGTCCACCGAATCCGACGTAGTCCTCTGCATTCACGACCCTGAAAAATAGAAAACAAACACACAAACACAGACCACTTACCTCTTCCTGCACTGGGATAATACACACAGCGATGTCACTGTACAGGGATAATAAACACAGTGATGTCACAGTACAGAGATAATAAACACAGTGATGTCACAGTACAGGGATAATAAACACAGTGATGTCACAGTACAGAGATAATAAACACAATGACGTCACAGTCCAGAGATAATATATAACCAATATAGCATGTCCCCAAGTTATATATAACCAATATATCATGTCCCCATTGGTTATATATAACCAATATATCAAGTGCCAAACTTTGCCACTTTCATTATTATGAGCTTGAGAGATATAGGATTTATGATAAAATAATTCTCATAAATCATATACCTCATAAATAAATTCCTTTTTAATGCCATAATTAGGTGGTGGATATAGTGGTGTGGTTATATATAACCAATATATAGTGTGGTAAATAGTATGTATAGTATGAGTTTGCCAATAAGCTTGATATGATTATATAATTATCATAAATCATATATCTCATAAACTTCATTTTTTTTCATGGCTGCCATAAATCGTTGGTGGATATAGTGGGGATATTTTTTTTTAAAATACTTACCTAGGTAGATGCACGTCCTTCTCGCTTCCTCTCGCTTGTGCCTTCTGCCTGGTATGCTCCGTGATGTCTGCGCTCTCATACAGAGCATGCGCGGCTCTGTATGAGAGCGCAGAGATAAAGTGGACACTGCGCATGCGCAACCCGGATTCCGAGCGCCGCAAGGAAGCTACAGTGCGCACGCGCGGCGGCTTGCGCGCTCCCGATGTCAATGGGCCGCCGGGAATAAAGGAGATACTGCGCAAGCGCGGCCCGCTGCCTTCTCGGAGCGGTGGTGGCCGTATCCAAGGAGGTAGAAAGGTAAACAATGGGTTGGGGGGGGAGGGTTTTTTATACTACAGAAACACTTTGGATAATCAACACTATTTAGGATAATTATTATTATCAACAAAGGAGCACAAATAAAACTATTTAATGAAATGAGAATACCCCTTTAAGGTACTCCAAGATAGCATCTCTTAGAAAACCTTCAAACAATTTACCCACAACAGACGTTAAACTTACTGGCCTATAGTTTCCGGGCTCTGTTTTTGGACCCTTTTTGAATATTGGCACCAAATTTGCTATGCGCCAATCCTGTGGAACACTCCCTGTCAGTATAGAGTCCTTAAATATCAAAAATAAGGGTCTGGCTATGACATTACCTAATTCTCTTAGGATGCAGGGGGTGTATGACATCTGGTCCTGGCAATTTGTCTATTTTAATCTTTTTAAGATGCCGCTGTACTTGCTGGGTCAGTCAGGGCACTTTTAATAGGGAATTTACTTTTATATTCTGCATTTCATCTGACAGTTTATTTTCCTCAGTGAATACAATGGAGAAAAAATATTTAATAGCTTTGCTTTCGCCTCATAGCTTTCTGCAAGTCCCCCCTCATTACTCCAACGATTTCAGATTTATACTTTTTATCATTTATATAATTGAAGAACATTTTAGGGTTAGATTTACTCTCCTTGGCAATGAATCTCTCGGCTTCTAGTTTGGCTGCTTTTATTTGTCTTTTACATATTCTATTTTTTTCCTTATAGTTTTTCAATGCTTCCTCGCTCCCCTCCTGTTTTAGTGATTTAAATGCTTTCTTTTTGTCATTTATTACTTTCGTAACAGTTCTATTTATCCACCTTGTTTTTTTCATGTTCCTCAACCTTTTATTCCCATAAGGTAGTTAGGCCTATGGCCTCTCTTAGTTGACTAAATTTTGCTTTTTTGAAGTTTGGTATTTGTGTTTCTCCCTGAAGAAACACTCTTTTGAATGACAATTGGAAGGTTATTACTAGAGATGAGCGAACGTGCTCGTTACGAGCACTGTAGCGCTCGGTTCCCCTTGCGGGCATTGCGGATCCGTCCTCAGCTGCGTGTAAGTCAATGGGGACGGATCCATTTGGTATGACACTCATACCAAACGGATCCATCCTTCTCACCCGACTGAAAGTCAGTGGGGACGGATCCGTTTGGTATGAGTGTCATACCAAATGGATCTGTCCCCATTGACTTACATGCACCTGAGGACGGATCCGCAATGCCTGCTCATCTCTAGTTATTACTTTATGGTCACTATTTCCCAGGTGTCCTTCAACCTGCACATCTGTTGTTAGGTCTATTGGTTAACACTACGCCCAGCTTTTATGAAGTTTGGTATTTTTGTTCCTCCCTGATGAAACACTCTTTTGAATGACAATATTATTGGTGTCCCCCAACCTGCACATCTTTTGTTCTGTCAGGTCTATTGGTTAATACCAAGTCCAGTATGGCCGTCCCTCTAGTCAGGTCATGAACCAGTTGGGAAAGGTAATTGTTTTTGGTTATTGCCAAGAACCTGTTTCCTTTATGAGATATAAAGGTTTCAATTTCCCAGTCTATATCTGAGTAGTTGAAGTCCCCCATAATAACGACCTCATTATGATTTGCTACCTCATCTATTTCGTTTAGAAGTAGATTTTCTGTGGACTCTGGTATATTAGGTTGTTTATAATAAACTCTTATTAGTATTTTATTATTGTTTATTTATTTTATTATTCAGCTATATGGCTGACCCTGTGATACATAGATGTGCAGGCTCTGCCGGAGTGGGAGCAGTTCTTTTGTCTAATAAGGCACATAAACAGGTTTGTATTTTCTGTTACATTTTCTTGAAGTTGTTGCAAAGAACGTTGGGTCCATAATCCGGTTTTGTGATGATGAAATTTGATGAATTACTGTGAAGGCTGTGTTCTTATCTGCTGCTTTATTTCCTTTGTAGGAACAAAAAAAAAAAAAAAAAGACAATGACAGCAGTGCTGAATCTGTCACACGACGGACCAACAGCACCTGATGGACCTCATAAACTATAATGGAATCCGTCAGTTTGTGTCATAATGTCCATTACTTTACCAACAAAATGGCTCTGGATGCTGTGGTTTCTGGATTTTTGGACAGAACCTGTGTTAATACCATTTAAGGACAGTTTGTGGCTGCTTACTACTATTTTCCGCTTTAGGGCTAGTAGTCCTAGAATAATGATGTCCTCCATGAATAGTATATTTCGTCTCCCTGTTCTACATGACTCACTCAGCTGTGTTGATGCCATGTTCCAAGCATTCTATTATTTAGCCATAGTGGCAAGTACTGCCCTCCGTCACTGGTTATGACTCTTCCACCCTTTCCTCTTCTCTTGTGATTAAATGGAAACTCAGCTTTGAGAGAATATGGCCTTGCCCTTAGGCTATTACTGACAATACAATAGTACTGTTTCCCTTTACTCTCTTAGGTATATGAGGATATTCATGTTGAGTACTTCTTTTGATTCCATGACTATAACCTCAACATTGTCCTTTTTTTAAATTCCAGAATAGAAGTTGGTCCACATACTGTAGTCATTTCACACTATCCTTATTTATTATTACAGTACAGGCCATTCTTTTTTGGTACAATTTTAGTCAGGCCTGGTCAGGGCCAGTTTCAAAAGACTTAAAGGGGTATTCCCATCTCACAAATGTAGTTTGTATAATTAGATATAGCCATACCAATATTATTACTAATAGAATGTATTTATATAAAATGTACTGTTTAGAAGATTTGCCTATTTGTATTTCCATTGTCCCACAAACATCAGTCGGGCCGTTGCCCCTAGTTACGACCACCGCGGCCATGTAGTAGTGGTGGCCGGCTTGCTGCTGTTCAAACAGGCTCTGAGGTAACTGCTGTACTGTGAGTGCACATTGCATGAGCATGAGGAGACACATCTTGGGGTACTTTCACATCTGCGTTTTGGACGCTACCAGTCCAAAACACAATGGTTAGGATCCGTCCAAAACGTAGACTTTATAAACGGATCCTGCTCCATAGAGATGAACTGAACAGGATTCGTTTCTCTGCGTTTTGGAAGCGCAGACAAAAATGCTACGACCCTAAGATGTGTCTCCGCATGCTCATGCAATGTGCGTTCACAATACAGCAGTTACCTCAGAGCGGGTTTGAACAAGAGCAAGCCGGCCACCAATACTACATGGCCACGGTGGCCGTAATTAGGGGCAACGGCCTGACTGATGTGTGTGGGACAATGGATATACAAATAGGCAAATCTTCTAAACGTACATTTTATATAAATACATTCTGTTAGTAATAATATTGGTATGGCTATATCTAACTATACAAACTACATTTGTGAGATGGGAATACCCCTTTAAGCCAGCAGCAAGACACTGTTGGCTCAGGTCCTACTGCACTGTGAGGTATGAGCCTTGGCTTAAACTTCACTTGGGTCTTTGCCTCAGTTGTGCCCATCATTATGGAAGCCACAACAGTGTACCCTCCTAGTAGTATAAAATAGTGTTGCCCAGTAATCAGAGGATACTGATGCCTGGCCCTGTCAGTCAAGGGGAGTGGGACATGAAAAACCAAGGAGCTGAGGTGCTTCGAGGGGTTAACCCTACCAGGCTGTATGCCTGCATTAACAGGATTGATCCTGCTCTCAGGTCCTCTTTCATGTACATTTTCCTATAGTTTATAATGATTGTATGCTCTGGCAGACATCATATACCTGAGTGCTCATGTAAATGCTGACATTAAAAGTCATTGGGGGAGATTTATCAACACTGGCTTAGTTGCCCATAACAACCAATCTGATTCCATCTTTCATTTTTCAGAGTTCTTTTGGGAAACGAAGCCTGTGTCAGTGGAGGTTTGTATCTCGAGTTTAAGGGCCATAAACTTTTCACTATTTAGATTATGCAGTGAGGTTTCCTTGAAGTATGAATGGGACCTTCATTTTCCTTGGGAGGAGACTTGGTTTAATTAAACGTGTAATCCCTTCAAAAATTGCAAGCGCTTTCATGTGACCTCGTAGTTTCCTATGACCAAAGCAGAGTGTAACTCAGAAACTTGTGGATTTTGTGCTGCTGTAATTTCCCTCAATGTCTGTAAGTAAATGATAGAATAGAAAACTTTGCTGTTATTATAATTCTGTTTTCTCCATCAGGTGACTCTTTATTGTGAAGGAATATCTGCAGTGTGTATTAGTTGTGGATTGTCTTGAGGGGAGATCTTGTAATTGCTCCATAATTGAGGGCTTGCTTGCAGTTGAAATACTTCTAAATCACATCTGCACCTTCTTTTCTGTCTGGATCATTCACTTGTCCTTAGTGCTGGCGATGCAAACATTAAAGGGGTTCTCCGGGAATTAAGAAAATGAAAATACTTAAATATTACTTCATTATAAATATATTCCCAAATACCTTACATTAGTTATAATGGCTCATTTTGTCTGTGGAGCCATCATTAGGAGAAAGAAAATGGCCGCCATCCTATTAGTACAGATAAAACCTGTCCTAATCACACAGGAGGACAAGTTACTTCACATTACTGAGGTAAAGAGCTGCCTCATCCTCCTCTCTGTTCTACCTGTCAGGATTATGATCCCGAATACAAATGATAAGATCTTTAGCTGAATCTCTTTTGGAATTGAGTTCATGAGCAGATGTGGCTAATGAGCAGCAGCTCTTGTGTGCAGTCTCCATTACCATAGCAACACATTACCACAGTCTGTCCTGTCCATCCTTTCTGTACTTAATGTCTCCTTATGAACTCAATTCCCACAAGATTCAGCTGAATATCATATTAAATTGTATTCAGGATCACAATCCCTGACACGCAGAACAGAGAGGAGGATGAGGCAACTTATTAGCTCAGCGTTGTGAAGTAACTTGTCCTCCTGTGGGATTAGGACAGGATTTGTGTGTACTAAGAGGCCAGCGGCCATTTTGTTTCTCCTAATAATTGCTCCAAAAACAAAATGAGCCATTATAACTAATGAAAGCTGTTTGGGAATATACTTATAATAAAGTAATATTTACGTATTTTCATTTTCTTAATTCCCGGAGAACCTCTTTAAGGATCGGGCTGCATGGCGACTTTGTGTCCAAGGATTGCAGTATCGCAATTCGCAATGTTACACAGCTACATAATAAAAGTGATGGTGGTCGTGTGGCAAGTGTGATATATCTGGATTTGGCATAAACATTTGATATTGTACCACATGAGCCTTCAGCTGAAGCTACAAATGGAAGAACTAGGAGATATATGCAGAAAGCAGTTGTAAATGGTACAGTACATACTGAAAGTGGGCTAAAGCAGTCACTACAAGGACCTATGTTAGTCCCAGTTCTCTTTTAATCTCTTTACTAATGACCTTGTGCATGGGATTTTAAAGTGCCAGCTTAATTGTCAAGTATTACAGAAAAACCCAAGATAAGCTGGCAGCACGGGCAGTAATTGTATGGCTGCATACTCATGAAAAGGGTTATCCGGTAATTATTATTGATAATCTATTCTCAGGATGGTCACCAATATAGGATGGGCGGGGGCGGTGTCACCCTACATCGGTCACGTGGTCTACTTGCAGCTCAGCCCCTATAAAGTGAATTGGTCTCAGCTGCAATACTAAACACAGCCACTATACTATGTACGGTGCTGTGCGCTCCCCAGAAACATCTGATCGGTGGGGGGTATTGCGACTTGGATCCCCGCCGATCTGATTATGATGACCTGTCCTGAGAATAGGTCATCATTATCCATTACTGGATAACCCCTGTAAGACCTCGTGGACACAACCATATTTTTGGTTTGTGGGAGAGCTGCATTTTTATTTTTTCATTCGTTTCTATGGTTTGCCAAAAAAACGGTGTACATGGATGTCATCTGTGTGCATACAATACATGCCGCTGGGCCTGAAATTACGGAACCTGTCCTTTTCTTGTCTATTTGCCAGACAAAGAGAGCCTTTTTTTTACAGTGGTTTCTGCAAAAAATGCTGGATGCACATAGACCTGTGCTCCCAGTGTTAAATTACCTGTTTATAAATCCACCAAACGAGTAAGTGCCAAAAATAATTTTTCCAGTAGATTGTACTGTCTAAACGACAATCTGATACGCAGGAACAATGAATTTCTATGGGGACAAGCGATCTCTCCGTATCAATCGAGGCTCCCCATACAGCGGAGGTGATTGCTGCATTTAAATGCTGCTCTCATCTCCGGTGATGATCTGCCAGTTATCATGAGAGTCTGCTTGGTTCCCAATAATCTCCCAGATCGTCCATCTGTGTAAAAGGACCTTTACTGTATATTGATCATAGATTTCCACTTGTATTATTACCCCATTTGCATTAAAGGACATCCGTCAGCAAATCTAACTATATGTAACCCAGTCCAGGGCTACATAGTGCTGCCTAACACAATGCAAAATGGGTTACATATAGTTAGATTTGCTGACAGATTTCCTTTAACATTTTTGCAGGATGTTACTGTTGATGACTAATCCTCAGGATAGGTCATCAATATCAGATCGGTGGCGGTCTGAAACCTCGGCTGATCAGTTCTTTGAAGAGAAGGCAGCACTCGTACGAGCGCAGGCTTCTCTGATTTGTTAGCCTGCTCTCTGCAGCTGCGAGCAATGTAATTACAAGTATGCTGCCCCTATTTACTTCTATGGGATGGCTCTGTCTGTTGTAGTGAACTTTCTCTTCAAACATCTGATTGGTGGAGTTGCTGGGTGTTTTCAGTATAGGGCCTCAATAGTAAAAAGCGGACAACCTTTTTAAATATGAACTCTCCCAGCATTCTTTGCTAGTTTAATGTCTCTTTAAAACTTTCTCAATTGGCTTGTATTCCAGATAGTATGTTTTTCACCAGCCCCTGTTATGCAATCTGACTCTGGAAAAATTAACTGTCTCTGGGTAGTATGAGCTCAGTCTGGGCTCTGTCTGACGGCAGGCTTGTTTTCTGGTTTCTGTTGTAACTGACAGAATTTTCTGTGCAGCTCTAGGATATTATACAGGCTGTAACTCGGGATTACTGAAAGCAGGGCATTAAACAGACATGGCTATAGTCTACTGAAGTAGACCTCTTTGAGCTCCATAGACACCTGGGAGGAAACTGTGTTTTTGTTTGTGCTGACCTTTCTGGTTTTTTACTATATTGAGCGAGGAACTGAATGCATATTTTGGGCCTTAATGACCAGGCACTTTTTTTTTTCTTTTCTACTCTGTTAGGTTAAAGGGTCACTGAAGTTTCAGAAAACTTTTGATATGTCTTAACAAAAGTTTTGATCGGTGGGGAACTGGCATTAGGGGCTTCTACTAGTCACTGGAACGAGGAGTGCTCATTTTATCTTGAGTGCATCTAAACAAATTGAAATATAATCGAAAAGTTAATTTATTTCAGTAATTCAATTGAAAAAGCAAAACGTCTATATTATAGCGAAAGGGTGACTTATTTCAAGCATTTATTTCTTTTAATGTTGATGATTATGACTTACAGCTAATGAAAACACAAAAGTTATCTCAGAAAATTAGAACATTCTGAACTCTCAATTGGCTAATAGAGAGCTGTATCCAAGCATACTAATGGGAAGTTAAAGGGGTTGTCTCATCTTGCCTAATGGGGGCATATCGCTAGGATATGACCCCATTGTCTTATAGGTGCGGGTCCCACCGTTGGGACCCGCACCTATATCGAGAACGGGGCCCCGCAAGGTGGTGGCTGGAGGACTCCGGTCCGGCCACCACCAAGCCGGCTCCCCATAGAAATGAATGGGAGCGCACCGCACTTGCGCGGCCACCGCTCCTATTCATTTCTATGGAGCCGACGGAAATAGCCGAGCCAGCGCTCGGCTATCTTCGCCGGCCACATTGAAAATGAATGGAGGCGGCTGCGCATGCAGAGTGCGCCCCCGTTCGCTTTCGGGGCCCCGTTCTCGATATAGGTGCGGGTCCCAGCGGTGGGACCCGCACCTATAAGACAATGGGGGCATATCCTAGCGATATGCCCCCATTAGGCAAGATGAGACAACCCCTTTAAGTGGAAGGAAATAATGTGGTAGAAAAGGGGGCACAGGGAACAGGGATAACCCCAGCCTTGAAAGGATTGTCAAAAAAGGCGATTCGAGACTTTGGTGGAGATTCACAAGGAGTTAATGGCAGCTGGAGTCAGTGCTTCAAGAGCCACCACACGCACACATATCCAGAACATGAGCTCCAACTGTTCCATTCAGGGCTGTGGAGTCTGAGTTGGTGTCCATTTTGGTGGAGTCGGTATAAAATGGACTCCGACTCCAAAAATATAGAATAAATTGGTACATTTAGTTCAATGCAGCATGTGCTGAATATATTTTCATAAGAATTTGGGAAAATGATGAAATGTCCTATAAATGTCTGTTCTATTCCTGAACTAAGGATCTAGGCTTTCAGTTGAGATGAATGTGTGCTGCCCTTTATGTAGATGTGCAGAAGTGAAGCTCCTCTGCTACAGATCAGAGGAAAAAGGCACTGGGAAGGAATGACTGCACTCATCTCAGATCTACTAGAGAAAACAGGATTAAAGGGGTTTTTCCTCTTCATCCTCCATGACGGCATATAATGAGAGATGACCCGCCTCCAACCAGGTAGGGACAGGAAGCATAAATTTGACCCTCCTCTGGCTCCTCCTCAGTGTCTTTCTGTCCCTTCCAGGTGGGAGAGGATCATGTCTCACGGCACATGCCGATGGGGGCCGTTTTTGTAGGGCAGCAGAAGCAGCAGTTTATTATTTTTTTCTCTATGCCCAGACCACATGAGGGGAATGCGGCCTATATCCACTCCCTAGTTGTGTTGATAAGGGCACAAAAAAACATTGTGAACCATTCTCTTACCTCCCACTGTGGCGCCAGGTGTGGAGGTCCATGTGGAAGCCGGACACTCAGTGAGTTTCTCCGGCGATGTGCGCGCTCTTGGCCGTTACCCGTGACTTCCGGGTCTGGCGGTGACGTCACAGGAAGTCTCGTGCGTTCCAACGAGACTTCCTGGGTTTGTGATGCGAGGAGGGGGCGGAGCAAAGTGGTTTTGGCGCGGAGATCAAGGCGGAGGTCGCCCTCTGATCTGAGGTCTGCAGGTAAGGGCATGTCTGACACTGCTTCTGGTCATATGGAGTCCACTGCAGGACCTGCAATTGTAAGTCTCCCTGTGGGAGCCCCTGGGGGGAGTAAGCTATATGTTACTGTTCATACCCAAAACAATGAGTCGCAGACTTCCTTTTGATAGTCAGTCAGGATGAAACATTACTAACATATTGTCCTAAAGTTGACGTTTCCCTCTCAAAATTAGTTAAGGGGTTAAATGCTTTACCATTTGAGGACATGGGGTCCCTTAAAGACCTCATGGATAAAAAAGTAGATGCTAGTTTAAAAAAGACTTGGAATGCGACAGCGGCCATTTTTAAACCCAATCTGGCCTCTACCTCGGTAGCTAGATCCCTTAAGAGATGGCTTTAGCAGCTAGAGTCTTTAATCAAAGATGGTACCCAGTACGATGCTCTAAAGGACTCCTTCCCCCTGTTGTTGAAGGCGGTAGATTTTTTTTTATCAGATTCTACTGCTGAGTCAGTTAGGATGGCGGCAAGAACCACAGGCTTGGCATCTGTCGCAAGAAGGGCTCTTTGGTTAAAATCATGGACAGGAGACACTGGCTCAAAAATGAGATTGTGTGCTCTCCCGTTTCATGGGAACTTATTGTTTGGAGAAGATTTAGAAACCATTCTAGAAAAAGCTGCAGACTCAAAGAAGTCTTTTCCTAAAGAGACATATAAAAGAAAGTTTCCCTTTCGTAAATCTAAAAAAGGCGGTACTTTTCAATCTAAGATCAGACAGGCTGGGACAGTGGTCAAGAGATAAAAACCAAAGGAGTACTAGAGGAAGAGGTTTTCTGTTCACCCTCAAAAGTACAGAAACGTCAAAGCAATGATGCCAGACCTTTGGTAGGGGGAAGACTGAAACTTTTTTCTCCTTCTTGGGAAGAGATTACGGAAAATCCGTGGGTAGTAAATTTAATTTCAAATGGTTACGATATCTTCTTTCGTCTTCCTCCTCCAAAGGATGTCTTCAGGGTCACCCCAGTCCAGAGATCTGCCGTTTTACAGGAAAATCTGGAAAGAAGGATCCAAGATCTACTAAGTCAAAAGGTCATTGCTCCAGTTCCCCTGCATCAACAAAGAACAGGATACTATTCCAGGGTTTTTCTGGTAAGAAAACCAAACGGAAAATTTTGCCTTATAATAAACCTGAAGAAACTGAACAGTTTTATAAGGTATGAAAAATTCAAGATGGAAACCATAAAGTCTACTATAAATCCTTTGAAAGAAGGAGACTTTCTGGCCTCAATAGATCTGCGCGATGGGTACTATCACATTCCGGTAGGCGAATGCTTCCAAAGTTTTTTGCGGATCGCGTTTTTTCTGGGGAAAAATCTTTTTCACTTTCACTTCCAGTTTCAGGCACTGCCCTTTGGAATTACCTCGGCCCCGAGGGTATTCACGAAAGTGATGGTAGAGGTGGTGGCCCATTTGAGAAGGAAAAATGTGATAGTAATTCCCTACTTAGACAATCTTCTAATTCTAGGAAGTTCGACACAAGACTTGAACGACAGTGTTTTTCAGACCTGCCAAACCCTATACAAGATAGGTTGGATTATAAATTGGGAAAAATCAAATCCCTGCCCTTCCCAAAAACTGTTTTTTCTTGGAATGTTGTTAGACTCGGTCATCCAAAAAACCATCCTTCCAGAACAAAAGGTTTCTGGGGTGATAGACAAAGTGACAAAGTTTCTAGATCTTGTCTCTTGTCCAGTCAGGGAAGCAATGAGTCTGTTAGGCACTTTGACCTCCTGCATACCTGCGGTGAAATGGGCACAATTCCACTCGCGTATTCTTCAGGAATGGATGTTGAACAACTGGGACAGGAGTCAAGACTCCTTAGACGCGATAATTTCAATAACTCCCCAGGTAAAACAATCCCTGCGGTGGTGGTGAAGTCCAGCTCATTTACAGGAGGGAGTCCCCTGGAACTCTGGCCCCTTGCAGGTCATAACGACAGATGCAAGCAAATGGGGATGGGGAGCTGTTTGTTCCCATCTCTCGGTTCAAGGAAAATGGTCCAGTCATCAGGCGTCCCTATCCTCAAACATGAGGGAACTTTTAGCAGTCTGGGAATCGTTAAAAGCGGTGTCCCAAAGCATTGTGAAAAGGGATGTACAAGTAAGGTCAGACAACACTACTGTGGTGGCCTACCTAAATCATCAGGGGGGAACAAAAAGCGTGGACTAAGGACATGTAGCAGAAAAAATATTTTCCCGGGCAGAAAAACATCTGATATCCTTGAATGCGGTACATTTAAAAGGGTCCCTAAATACAAAAGCCGATTTTCTAAGCAGAATCGAGGTAAAATCCACCGAATGGAGCCTAAAAAGACAGGTTTTCTTCCAGATAGTGGAAAGATGGGGTCTGCCTCAGGTCGATCTGTTCGCCTCAGGGGAAAAATGCAAAATTAAGAAGCTTCTTCTCTCTGAATCCCTACGACAAAAATATGTGGATAGACGAGCTGTCAAAAGTATGGAATTTCCATCTAGCCTATGCATTCCCTCCTCTCCAGTTAATCGGCTGAGTATTAAAAAAGATTCGCCAAGACAGGGCCCATGTGATTCTTATAGCGCCCCTTTGGCCCAAGAAATCGTGGTTTCCCCTATTGAAACGCCTGTCTATATAGAGCCCATGGATTCTTCCATGGCAGGAAGACCTATTGTCCCAGGGGCCAATTTTCCATCCCAGGGTAGACAGATTACACCTGGCGGCCTGGAACCTGAGAGGGTAACCTTAAAATCTGAAGGTTTGTCAGATGCCATTATAAACACAATGTTTGCAGGGAGGAAAGAGATCACCTCCAAAATCTATTCAAAAGTCTGGAATACTTTTTGTGCTTGGTGTTCAAAATGTAAGGTTTCCCCTAAAAAAATTTTCAATCCAGGCAGTATTAGGATTTTTACAGACCGGATTTGAAAAAGTATTGCGTCCTAATACGTTAAGAGTCCACATTTCCGCCCTAAGCTCGTTATTTGATAAGAAGATAGCCGTTTACCCATGGGTCGTTCGTTTTCTGAAAGGAGCCGACCGCTTGAGGCCCTTGATTTAGGTCTAAAGTACCTCCATGGGACCTGAATATAGTACTTTCTGGTTTAACAACAGCACCGTTTGAACCTATATCAGAAATTACTCTAAAATTCCTTACCCTAAAAACTTAATTTCTAGTGGCCATTACATCTGCCTGTAGAGTAGGTGAAATCCAGGCTTTGAAAATAGTAGAACCTTTTTGTACGATCCTTCCAGATAGGATAGTTTTCAAATTAGAAGACTCCTTTCATCCTAAGGTGGTATCAAGTTTTCATAAGCTAGAAGAAATTGTGGTTCCTTCCTTTTGCGCAAATCCAAAAAATGACGAAGAAACGCGTTTCCATAACCTAGATGTACGTAGGGCTATTTTACACTACTTGGACGCTGCTAAATCCTTTAGAAAAACAGATTTTCTATTCGTCCAGTTTCTAGGTGCCTACAGAGGTCATAGGGCTACTAAAGATTCAATTGCAAGATGGATAAAAACGACTATTCTTGAGACATACAAATCTTCAGGGTTGGAACCTCCCCAAGGGTTGAAGGTCCACTCCACAAGATCTGTCTCTACTTCTTGGGCAGAAAGGGCTAACGCTACTATGGAACAAATTTGTAAGGCAGCGACATGGTCTAGCCCCCATACCTTTATAAAACACTATAGAGTTGATACAAGTAACAATCAAGACCTGGCCTTTGGTAGAAAAGTTTTGCAGGCCATTGTCCCTCCCTAAAATATTTAATATGTTATATCTCATTGTATGCCGTCATGGAGGATGAAGAGGAAAAACCATATTACTTACCGGTAATTTCCTTTTCTTGAATCCTCCATAACGGCATAAGGGTTTCCCACCCAAAAAAAAAATAAAAATCTGTTGGGGTTGCACATATGTTAGGTAAGGTGTGAAAAAAAAAAAAAGTGTTATATGCATGAATAGACTCTCTAGGCTGTCAGTCCAGTAAGACACTGAGGAGGAGCCAGAGGAGGGTCAAATTTATGCTTCCTGTCCCTACCTGGTTGGAGGCGGGGTCATCTCTCATTGTATGCCGTCATGGAGGATTCAAGGAAAGGAAATTACCGGTAAGTAATATGGTTTTCTCACTAGTTACAAAGATTAGCTTTCAACATAAAGGGACAGTAGATTTTACTTTAGTCATGAACTATAGACAACACAGTCCAAAGTTCAAGACCATATAGCAAAAATACTCAGGGATGGCACTGCATCTCACAGCCGAGAAGATAACGGCAAACAGGATGGCGACTAGGCACGCTTCAAAGACATAATGTGGTGCTCTGTCCTCCGATAAATAGTCTTCACATAAATCCAAGCAATAAGAGAGAAAGGAAGACGGCACTCACCCAGATCTTCTTCAAACTTCTATCTTTATTGTAGAGACTAACATTGAATGGGGTATGGGCGGACGCTCCACCAAGCACTCAGACCAGCAGCGATGGCCGTTTCGCGCTTCCGCGCTTCCTCTGGCCACTATGCCATGACGCATACGCGTCACTGCCTCAAATACCCCCGCTGCCCCGATCCAATGTAACGGAGCTTCAGTGAGTATAAACAAACACATCTTACAAAATACTTAAAAACTTACCAAAATACAGACCTACTAAAATAATAAGCAGCATAGGAGTATTTAGGTACCAATAAAGACACTTGAGTCATTTTTATTGTTCATCCCCAATGGTCCCATTGCATTTGACCTCATTATCCACCTGGCTTCTGTTTGCAGCAGCAGTTTGTCTATTGCCTCCCTGTACTGGTAGAGGTACTAGTTCAATGCCTGAAAAACTCAATACTTTGGTGTTACCCTGATGTTCCTCTCTTATATGTTGTATTAATCTAGGACATCCCTTACCAGATGCTATGGAATTTATATGTTCCCTGAATCTTTCATATATACATCTAATAGTTTTGCTGTCACGACAGGGAAACAAGGGATAGTGTGCCCTGTCTGAACCCCACCTCTTTCCCTGCCTACTTACAGTAGATGCCCTAGGCGACAAAACCGTAACTTGGAGACGGTCCCTATGCTGAGTACGTGCACAGGGTAGGGAAGGGAACACAGGGAAAGACGAACACAGACAGAAACAAACACAATAGCAGAATCGTCAGCAAGCCAAGTCAAGAACAGGAGGTCACGTCAAATACCGAGGGGAATCACAAAAGCGTAGTCTAAGTCCAAAGCCAAAATCCAATATACCAATAATCCAAAAGCAAGGTCCAACACACAGCACTGATCTCAGAAGACTAATCACAGGCATCTGAGTGAGGCAGTTGCCATCTTTAAATAGCCCGCCCAGGATCATGTGATGTGGCCAGCATCACATGACCTGAGGCGGAGCAAGCTGTCCAAACAATATGTAAAGTAGCCATGTGGTGTGATCAGCACCACATGGCTAAACCCAAACAGAGAATTAACTCATGAAGTGCTGGCTGACAAGACCAGCACTTCAATTCCCTATTGCTCGTCTCTAGGGGGCGGAGAGGTCCGGCGACGTCGTGCAGAGGGAGCGCGACGCCGACCTCGCGTGACATTTGCCAATGTAGAAACACCCACATTGGCATGAAATCAAATAAACCACAAATTTACTCTTACAGGTAATAAAATCATGCACCTTATGGTTCATGTGTGGTGGTTTGAACCATAAGGTGCATGATTTTATTACCTGTAAGAGAACTATAGACAGTTCAGCAGGTCTCTCACTGCACACAGGTTTCTATGGTAACCTGCAGACCAGAAAGACTGTTATCTGATTGGTTTAGAGCAGTGAAGAATGATTTGACTGAGTTCTGAGTGCAGTAACCAAAAGGTCCAAGTGTTGTGAGGACTGAGAAGCATGGCTTTACCTGTAATTGTGTTAGACAAATCTCCTGTTCTGTCAAAGTAAGTTAATATATGCTAATAACTGCTGGAGACCCCCCCCCCCCACAACCTGAGGAGACAGAGTGAGTTCAAACTGCCTGTTAGCCAGTGAATCAACATGATGAGAAAACCCTATTAAGGCAAGTGCTTCTTAGTATATCTAAACTTTCAATAAACTGTGCATAAATCAGTTATCCAGTGCATGTTCTCTCTGTATGCTTTATGTTTTAGTTTGCTTTTTCTCTGATGTAAAACACCTAGGGCCTTATGTATGAAAACTGTCTAGGTGTAGAAGTTTCTTTGTTGCCCATAGAAACCAATCAGAGCTCCCCTTTCATTTCATATAGTGCTCTGGAGAAATGAAAGGGGAGCTCTGATTGGTTACTATGGCCCTTAGTGAGCCGTACCCAGAGAAGCCTGATACTGAAAGTTCAGAGTAAAGATGTCAGTAAAACATATATTACAAACCTTTTTTTGTCATGACATATTTGTCATGCAAAGTTTGTTTAAAGTTATCACTTAAACATGTGCCATGTATGAGGGAGTCGAAGTTAGGGGAAATTGAGGAGTCTGAGTTGGAGTCGGGGGCCTTGGCTTACCGACTCCACAGCCCTGGTTCCATTCCTTGTATCAAGCCACTCATGACCCAGAGACAATGTCAGGAGCGGCTTACCTGTGCCAAGGAAAAAAAGGACTGGATTGTTGCTCAGTGTTCCAAAGTCCTGTTTTCAGATGAAAGTAAATTTTGCATTTCATTTGGAAATCAAGGTCCCAAAGTCTGGAGAAGGAGTGCAGAGGCACAGAATCCAAGTTGCTTGAGGTTTGGTTTGATGGTTTGAGGAGACATGTCATCTGCTGGTGTTGGTCCACTGTTTTATAGTCCAAAGTCAGCGCAGTTGTCTACCAGGAACTTCATGCTTCCTTCTGACAAGCTTTATGGATATTCTTTTTTCTTATTCCAGCAGGACTTGGCACCTGCCCAGACTGCAAAAAATACCAATACCTGGTTTAATAACCACAGCATCACTGTGCTTGATTGGCCAGCAAACTCAATTGACATAAACCTCACAGAGAATCTATCTATAGGGGATTGTCAAGAGAAAGATGAGACACCAGACCAAACAAAGCAGACGAAAGTAACCTGCCACACCGCATTTATGCAGTAATTTATGCAAAAGGAGCTTCAACCAAGTATTGAGTACATAATTTTCAGTGACTATGCATATGACGGTAGTGAGATGGGCCCGTAGACTTTCTGTTGAGTATGTCTTCCTGTCCTGCAGTGAGGAGAGAGAACATGCAAAATAAGGTACTCATCTTGTTCTTGAGAGTGGTGGGTTTTTCAGTGCTCAGACCCCCACCAATCTAAACATTTGATGCCCCTATGACATAACAAAAGATTACTGAAAATGCAGTGCCTGGAAGGGGGGAGGGTCAAGGTGGCCTTACACATTTATGATGATTTACTTGATAAAACTGGCATAAATATACATTAACTCTGTGCCAGTTCCTAGCACACAAACTTCCCAATATGCAGCACACTAAAGAGGTGTTCACCTAACAGCAGTGGAACACAGATTTTGATATATAATATGGCTGTTTAAAGCATCATTATCTAAATGTAATGAAATTTGAGTGTCGTTGTGGAAAACAGGTTCTCTGCATTCTTAGCAAACTCCTAGCATAATCTAGATTTTATATGCTTAAGACTTAAATGGTGTTTGGCACGGCTGCTGAGTGGTGAGCAAAGAAATCTGTGTCTCCCATTTAAGAGGCCTCAGGAATGTACTTGCTGATAGCTGTACCAGGCTTCCACCAGACTCCTGGCCGCAGTTGGAGGAGGGGATTCCTGTGTTACATAGCATTATTCATATTTGCTTGTAGGAGGCAGAGGCTATAGATCTCCCTGTCAGGTAGATGGCATTGCTGACGTGACCGCTCCTGCAGCGCTTCCAGATCTTCCAGTCCCTCGCCATCTACTTATCTTCCTCTGCATTATCACTGACTTCACTGCTTCCTGCTGGCCTTCCTTGATCCTGATGCCTGCACGCTAATGCGCATGCGCTAGGACTGCCGGCTATCTATTCTGTGTATATGCTTCTTTGTGAATCCTGTATTAACTCATGCACAGTGCTTACATTGCACTCTGTGCTGTCGCAATGCTGTGGATGTCACTGGGAGGTACTGTGGATGTGACGGTTATTGGGATGCTGTGGATTGGCCCTGGAATCCATGTCCCGGTCCATGTGCTGGCCACATTTTTCAGGCAAACCGTGGATTACCGTACCCGCACTGACTGTATAATAGCAATTTATCATACAACTAGTCTTTATCTGACCGTTGGAACATTGTATTGTACTTACCTCATCATGTCTACATACCCCACCATCAGACTGGCTGTATCATAAATTGCTGTCATATCTGGTCAATAGAGTGCAGTTGGCCTGGGAGATTTGTCGTGCACGCAGACTGTGTTTCCCGGGCTGATCATGGTCGTATAACATGTGTATCGCACATGATAGGCCAAGATAAATACTTAAGCAGGAAGGACCAAAAAACATAGGATTAGGTCTCATGCACACGGCCATACAGATGTGGAAAGTAAACTGATGACGTCCTTGTGTTTTCCACATGAAATACTGTAGAACATGTCCTATTCTGGTCCTCAAAATGCAGACCTCAAACCCATAGAAGTCAATGGGTCTACAAAAAATGCGGACCACACATGGACAGTATCCTTATGTAGTGGATCCACAACTTGCAGACTGCAAAACGGATGCGGTCATGTGCATGAGATTTTAGATACACACTTCAGCAGGCCAAATCACACATGAGAATCTTTGATACAGGAACAGTAGACTGTATCACAAATTATATATTTAGATACAAAAGAACAGCACACAGTATCTGACATAAGATTAGATAGATACCAGACCAGATAGTATTAGATACACAGGGCTCCAGATGGCGACCAAAATGGTTGCAAATGCGACTTAGATTTGACAAATGTCGACAAGACTTTTTAGTGCGCAGCCTAGTGTCAGAGAACATGGAGACATGCAGACAAAATAAAAAAAAAAAAATCTCTCACCTGTCCTGCGCCGCGGCTCTGCTCCGGTGTCCGGCGCCCCTCTTCTTCTCTGGGCCTGCGCTGCACTGTCCTGACTGCGTACAGCGTCAGGACGTAGTGCGCGCACTCTGACCTGTCGCTGCACGCAGTCAGGTGACAGTGGCGCGCCGGACACCGGAGCGGAGGCGCGGCGCAGGACAGGTAAGTGATTTTTTTATTTTATTCTGATGGTGGCAGTGTGGGCTGATCTGAGGTCTGAAGGGGGCACAAGTGGGCTGGCCCGAAGGGGGCACAAGTGGGCTGGCCCGAAGGGGGCACAAGTGGGCTGGCTGGGCTGATCCGATTTAAATAAAAAGTAAAATAAAAAGTAAAAAAAAAAACAAAACCCACCAATATATTAATATATATATATACGACCGTGTGAACGTGCCCGCATCTATTCCGCAATTTTGCAGAATAGATACGGCTGCATTCACTTCAATGGGCGGCTTGTGAACTTGCCTAGCCGCGGCTCCTCAAGAAATGATAGAAAATGTCCTATTTTTGTTCGCAAAAGAAGACAAGAACAGTTATTTTGATCAGGACGCCCGGCCATGTTTGGCAAATTGCGGAACACAGGCCGGGCGGCATCCGTGGTATTGCAGATCCGTATTTTTGCGGATCCACAATACTACGGCCGTCTGAATGGCCCATTAATCACCCCATTTCCCAATTTTACATATAAAATATATTAATAAATGTCCAAACTATTAAAATATAAAAAAAAGATCCTATACAGTGAACACGTAAAAGAAAAATAAATAAAACCTCACAATTCACTATGTTTTAGTCACCTTGTCCCCCCAAAAAATAGGATAGGACAGTTCTATTAAGGGCCGGACGTTATAATTTTATGTATTTAAATTTGGCGCCTAAAAATTTTATTTGGCTCCTAAATTTTTCAGGTTAGGAGCCAATGACTCCTTGTTTTTTTTTTTTTTTTTTAGTCTGGAGCACTGATACAGCCTGTTGTGTTGTGTATCGTACTTGATAGGATTAGATAAACAAGAGATTTGATGTTTTTGCTGAGTCATATTGATCACACTCTGGAGAAGGTGAGGGAAGAGCTTGTGGAGAGTCAATGATGGGATTTAGAAACTGAGTAAGAATTAGACTAGCGGGATTCATGTGTGGGTGTAGTAACATGGCCACAGGAGATGTAGTGAGCGTAGCTCCTGCAGACTGAACAGTGTAGGGACGGGGACAGCCTGGCTTGTTTATCAATAATATTATGTATTCAACAAAACAGGAAATAGAGAATATAAACAGATCTGCCAGGACACTCTGAAGCACAGACATGGAATACCGTTATTGAGGGCATATATATGCATGGTGAGGGTGTTAAGAGTACATTAAAAAAAAAAATTGATTTTGGAACCGGACAACCTCTTCAACCCCTTGGATATCGGAGGTTTTTTTTTTTGTTTTTGCGTTCTCATTTTTCTTCCTTATCTTCCTGGAGCCGTAACTTTTGAATTTTTCCGTTCACATATCCATATGAAGGCTTGTTGTTTGCGGGACTTACAAAGAAAAAAAATTTCAGTCAGCAAATCACAGTACGCAGGTGTACATTACTATGGCTAAATGCACAAGGAAAGGAAAATACATACAATGCCACGGCACACTGCCAACCAGATAAAGCACAAAATGCCATAGTGATATGAGGTATTCTGCTTGTTTAGTAAATTAGAGATTCTTGACAAATATATTTTGTACAATATTATCTGAGCCCATCCACCAAATCGTCAAGGTGATCTCTGTAGGACGGGAACCGAACACTATTTCCTACCTGTTATGTGCCAACCTCGGCTTCCGTATAATCAGGGGGTGTTGTTGTTTGAGGGACAAGTTGTGCTTTCTAATGCCACCATTTAATATGGCTCCACCATTTTACGGGTTTTATTCCTTTTATGGCAAAACTGACCTGTGCCCTTCGTTATCTGGGTCAGTAACATTGCAACAATACCACATATGTACAGTTTTTTTTTTTTTTTTCTAAATAGTGTAAAAATAAATTAAAACTTTGAAAAAAATGCTTTTATTATTTTTACATCACTGTATTTTGACCCCCATAACTTTTCTATACTTACGTCCACTGAGCTGTGTGGGGGTTCATTTTTTGCAGGACGATCTGTAGTAGATACCATTTTGGTGTGTGTTTTGACTTTTTGATCACATTTTAGTACATTGTTTTCGATAAGAGAAGTGATGAAAAAATGGCAAATATTTTAATAGAATGGGCGTTTTCAGACACAGTGATACCCATGATATTTATATTTTTTTTTCAGTTTTTTTTTTTCATTCTACAGAAAGGGGTGGTAATTTAAAAATTTTATTTTATTTTTACCAGTTTTTTTTTTAACTTTTTTATTGTATTGTAGCTCATATTTGAGGCTACAAAACCTTCTGAACCATATAGATCCATTATAAGAGCAGAATTGCTCATTTCTTCTGTTGGTCTACCACCTTCTGGCCAAAATAAGAATTGCAGCATCAATACCCTGATCAGAGCAGCTAAAGGCTTTAATGACCTTAACGGCTATGTACACCTTTGGAGTCATTTTTTTATGATTGCTTTTAGCTTATTTTTGGCTAAAAATCATACTTTCAATTGGTCTTTAATAAAAATATTGAGATGTTCAGTCACAAAGGGTTAACAGTTTGTCTAGCTGGGTGACTGGTACTTTCATTTTGTGCTGGTCATCTAATTACCCTTATCTGTAAACTACTGAGAGGTCATAAACACTTATTTAAGCCACATTCTTATCAGTAAGGTAAAGATTGAGCTTTAATGAGTGTTTATGATGTGAAAGAGAAGAGATAAGCTGTTTGTCTGCTCCTCGGATGACGGAATTTAGAAAAAATCCACAGGCAGCTTGTACAGCTTCTCAGCTCTGTACACAAAAAAGGATTCCATATTGTTAATAAAGATCAATTGAAAAAGTGATTTTTAGGTAAAAAGTATAATGCAATAATTAAAAAAAAATTGCCCCCAAAAGTGTACATAGCCTTTAAGGTCAAACCCGAGGCTCATCTCAGAAGCTGCTTCTGATGCTCAAGACAACTCGGCAATTGTGTGACATATTTGATTGTGAAGACAAGATTGTATATTTAGTATTTGCACTCACAGGCAGAATAAAGGAGAGAAAGAACTGGACTGCTCAGTGGTCCAAAGTCCTGTATTCAGCTAAAAGTAAATTTCACATTTCATTTGGAAATCAAGGTCCCAGAGTCTGGAGGAAGAGTGGAGAGGCACTCAGTCCAAGTTGCTTGAGGTCCAGTGTGAAGTTTCCAGTCTGATGGTTTGTCATGTAATCCGCTGGTGTTGATCTACTGTGTTTTATCAAGTCAAAAGTCAGTGCAGCCGTCCAGCAGAAAGTATTAGAGCACTTCATGCTTCCCTCTTCTGACAAGTACTGTACCACAGGCTGATCACCTCCATGCCTCCTCACATTGTTACAGTAAATCATGCAGAATGAGCCCTATGTGTGTGTGTATATATATATATATATATATATATATATATATATATATATATATATATATATATATATATATATATATATATACATTTCAGTAGGCCAACATTTCTGTATTAAAAATAATTTTTTGAATTAGTCTTGTATAATCTAATTTTCTGATGCTGACTTTTGGGTTTTCATGAACTGTAAGCCATAATCAACATTAAAAGAAATAAACACTTGAAACAGATCACTGTGTGTAATGAATCTATAGAATATATGAGTTTCACTTTTTGAATTGAATTACTGAAATAAATTACGTTTTTGATATTCTAGTTTGAGATGCACCTGTATAGAACAGCAAGTAAATGGAAGAAAATGTTGCAAAGAAAACAAATATCTCAATTAAATTGTACCCATAAGCAATATTACATACAAAAGTTTTTTTCTAAAATAACCATCATATTGCCTATTATGAAAACCATGTAAAACTATACATACTTAGTTGGCCATAGTGACCATTTACGATTGGCCACAGTGGGCATGGACATTACATTAATTGCACTGTTAGTGCTCACATAATTTCTCTCCTCATAGTCATACTGCAATTGACAGAATTGTTCTTACCACTCATTACTGGTTCACTTTTGGCTCTTAATTATACAGAATTTTTAAAGTCTTTAATAAAGATATTTGGGAAAAAAATTAAAAAAAAATCTTTTAGACATGCAGTTAGCATATGGTGAATAAAAAAATCTAAATTTAAGAATTTAAAGGAACCTGTCAGCTAAAAAAAACACACCATAAACCACCAGCATTACCTTACAGATGTTCTCCTCGTGTTTCTAAATTTGGTTTTCTCTTTGCTATGCCGTATGTAAATGAACTTTTTGAAGTCAAGCTCATCATACCCCCTTCTCGCCAGCTTCACATTTGATTGATGGCCTCCATCCTAATTTCGTGTACAAATCCAGCTGCGCGAGTGCACCACAAAACAATGCTGCGTGTAAATGTCACTAACAGGACCTTTTTCTGACCTTGCCTTGTATTAACTTTGTCTACATAATAAATGCTATTTGCTGAAGTGCGACAACCCCTTTAATAATTTTGCCGCTCCTGATGCCAACATACTTTGTACAAAGACCACAGTGTATGAGTGTAGTTGGGCCCTGCAGGTGGTTTCACAGTATCCAGTGGGCTTCCTAGGTGGATAATCACGCTCCTGTAGATGATTTATTTATGGACATATCCAGGAGAAATAGACAACATTATCAGATGTTTGCTGACTGCATTGCCTAATCATGTACAATCTTTTCTCTTTAGATCAGTGTACGTGTGACCACAATGGATGCAGAGCTGGAGTTTGCCATCCAGCCAAACACCACTGGAAAACAACTCTTTGATCAGGTGAGCAGCATCTCTTATCATAAATGGAAAAGGGACATTTATGACCACAGTGAATGAGATCTAGAAAAACAAGAAATATATTTATTGTACAGTAATAAGTGAACTATCAGCGCTGCAGCCTTGCCTTCACATTTGGGGCCCTAAACTATGTTGTCGTCCTCATTGACACCAATCAGAGTGGCATGGAGCCACAGACTACTCCACATGACATTACTACTGAGGCCAGTGATTGGCTAGAAACAAATGCAACCGAAGCAATACCACTGGGACAGCAGAGGATTAAGCAGGGAGTAAGGTGTAGTATTTCATTTTTTTTTTTTTTTAAATTTTAGAACATTTCTGGCCTACAGCAAACATTTTTAAGTTCTGGTAAAACTCTTTAAGGCTTTCTTCACACATGCTCCTTCTGCAGTTTTTTTTTTTTTGCTTTGTTAAATAATGTATGAAATTCAGGCTTTTTTGTGGCATTCTTTTAGACTACATATATTTACATACTTTATAACTTTTTTTTCTTTTGCTTGTAGAGAAGGTTATGTGAAAGTGCCTAAAAAGACCATGAACTGAAAAACGCCACAGGCTGCTTTGCGCCTTCTTCTGTTGATGTGTTTGTAGAAGTTGAGGGATGCAGGACATTTAATTGCACTTCTGTCTTTAAATTTCAGAAAAAACACTTGCAATTTTGCTTTTACTGGTTAATTATCTGAAACCAGTAACCTTTCATAGGCCTCGTAATAAAATGTATGGAAAACGGAAGAGTGCAAAACGAAAGACTCAGGTCTCATCCTCCCATAATCACAATGTGGGTAGCAGCATCAGCCATCCATCCAGTAGTAGTAGGCAACAGTTCTCCCTGGTTCTCGAAAGGCGCAACCTTGTTGTTGAGGACAGGCGTTGAGATTGTGGACTGGATGGCTCTCTCCTCTTCTCAGTCACAGCCGGATGACATGGAGGTCACTTTTGAGTCTGACGCCATGCTTTGGAGCCATGGTTGACCGCATTCCTCCTGTTCCTCCTTGTGTGTTGGACAGGACATGGGAGCCAGATTGGGGTGCTGAGGAGGTGACATGAGAGGAGTATGGCGGTAGTAATAAAGAGTAGAGGCAATGTACACCTTAAACCTCCCAAAAAAATGGCAGGGCCAGATCTGCTTCTATTTTGGTCAGCTCGGTAACTGGTGATACCACTGATACTGTTGGGGCAGGTTTAAAACGTCCCAGACCTAGGCTGAGCTTGGCTGCCTCTAGCTCTGTGCGAGCAACTCCTCCATAGTGTTTTTTCTCCACAAGGCCAGCACACAAAACCTCAGCCATGTGTAAGATCTGCAGGATTAAAATAAGCTGTGGATTAGGGTTGCACGATATATCGAAAACTCGGTACGGTTTCGGTACCTAGTGCGGTACCGAAGCTCGATACAGAGTTTTCTTGCAGTCCGATACTTAGAACATGGCGCGCGCATCATGCGTTGCCCCATGTTCTAATATCGTGCTGCCGCGCTGCCAGGGCCCCCGCACCCCCCTCAGATCAGCCCACCCAGGTCCCAGCCACTTAAAAAAAAAAATCATACTTACCTGTTCTGGCCGCCGCTGTCCTCACTGGTTCCGCGCTCCACCGTCTTCCCTGACGCGCACTATGACCTGACGCAGCGTCAGGTCATAGTGAGCGCCGGCAGGCAAGAGAGTGGAGTGGGGAACCTGAGGACAGCGGCGGCGGCCAGAACAGGTAAGTATGATTTTTTTAAAGTGGCTGGGTGGGCTGATCTGAGGTCTGACGGGGGCACAAGACACTGACCTGAGGTCTGAGGGGGGCACAAGACACTGACCTGATGGGGGCACAAGAGGCAGGTCTGATGGGGGCACAAGAGGCTGACCTGAGGTCTGATGGGGGCACAAGAGGCTGACCTGAGGTCTGATGGGGCACAAGAGGCTGACCTGAGGTCTGATGGGGGCACAAGAGGCTGACCTGAGGTCTGATGGGGGCACAAGAGGCTGACCTGAGGTCTGATGGGGGCACAAGAGGCTGACCTGAGGTCTGATGGGGGCACAAGAGGCTGACCTGAGGTCTGATGGGGGCACAGAGGCTGACCTGAGGTCTGATGGGGGCACAAGAGGCTGACCTGAGGTCTGATGGGGGCACAAGAGGCTGACCTGAGGTCTGATGGGGGCACAAGAGGCTGACCTGAGGTCTGATGGGGGCACAAGAGGCTGACCTGAGGTCTGATGGGGGGCACAAGAGGCTGACCTGAGGTCTGATGGGGGCACAAGAGGCTGACCTGAGGTCTGATGGGGGCACAAGAGGCTGACCTGAGGTCTGATGGGGGCACAAGAGGCTGACCTGAGGTCTGATGGGGGCACAAGAGGCTGACCTGAGGTCTGATGGGGGCACAAGAGGCTGACCTGAGGTCTGATGGGGGCACAAGAGGCTGACCTGAGGTCTGATGGGGCACAAGAGGCTGACCTGAGGTCTGATGGGGGCACAAGAGGCTGACCTGAGGTCTGATGGGGGCACAAGAGGCTGACCTGAGGTCTGATGGGGCACAAGAGGCGCCTGGGAACCTGAGGTCTGATGGGGGCACAAGAGGCTGACCTGAGGTCTGATGGGGGCACAAGACGCTGACCTGAGGTCTGATGGGGGCACAATGTGTTGATCTGATATTTATCTCTGTACGGTGACATCACTGTGTTTATTATCCCTGTACAGTGACATCGCTGTGTGTATTATCCCACTGCAGGAAGAGGTAAGTGGTCCGTGTTTGGTGTGTTTGTTTTCTATTTTTCAGGGTCGTGAATGCAGAGGACTACGTCGGATTCGGTGGACTACGTCGGACCAGCTTTTTTTTTTTTTTTTTTAAATAAAATGGTCAAACAGGGGTCTGGGGGAGTGTTTATTTCAATAAAATGTTTTATACTTGTGTGTGTGTATTTTTTTTTACAATACTACAGTTTTAGTAATTGCGGCTATCTACTGACGGCCCTGATTACTAATACTGGGCTTAGTGCTTGCCGGTATGGCAGGCCAGCACTAACCCCAACATCTATTACCTCGGCACCCACCGCCACCAGGGGTGCTGGGAAGAGCCGGGTACCCGCAGGACCGGACCTTCTAAATTGAGGGTCTGGCTCTGGGGCGGCTGCAGGCTGGTATCATTAGGCTGGGAAGGGCCAATAACCGTGTCCCTTCCCACCCTGGTAGTGCCAGGCTGCCGCTGCTGGTTGTATCTGGCTGGTGAAGGAAAAAAGGGGGGGACCCCACGCCATTTTTTTTTTCAAAAATTTCATTATTTAAAAAAAAAGGCGTGGGGGTCCCCCCCTTTTTTCCTTCACCAGCCAGATACAACCAGCAGCGGCAGCCTGGCACTACCAGGGTGGGAAGGGACACGGTTATTGGCCCTTCCCAGCCTAATGGTACCAGCCTGCAGCCGCCCCAGAGCCAGACCCTCAATTTAGAAGGTCCGGTCCTGCGGGTACCCGGCTCTTCCCGGCACCCCTGGTGGCGGTGGGTGCCGAGGTAATAGATGTTGGGGTTAGTGCTGGCCTGCCATACCGGCAAGCACTAAGCCCAGTATTAGTAATCAGGGCCGTCAGTAGATAGCCGCAATTACTAAAACTGTAGTATTGTAAAAAAAATACACACACACAAGTATAAAACATTTTATTGAAATAAACACTCCCCCAGACCCCTGTTTGACCATTTTATTTAAAAAAAAAAAAAAAAAAAAGAGCTTGTCCGACGTAGTCCACCGAATCCGACGTAGTCCTCTGCATTCACGACCCTGAAAAATAGAAAACAAACACACAAACACGGACCACTTACCTCTTCCTGCACTGGGATAATACACACAGCGATGTCACTGTACAGGGATAACAAACACAGTGATGTCACTGTACAGGGATAATAAACACAGTGATGTCACAGTACAGGGATAATACACACAGCGATGTCACTGTACAGGGATAATAAACACAGTGATGTCACTGTACAGGGATAATAAACACAGTGATGTCACAGTACAGGGATAATAAACACAGTGATGTCACAGTACACCTGTGCAAACAAGGCCTGGGGGGACCAAGATAAGGCTAGGGGCTACACTGAAAAGGGCCAGTGGCGCACAGATAAGGGGTAAGGGGCAGGGTCACAAGCAAGGTCCTGGGGGGGAAGGGGGGGTGAGGGGTGCACAGATAAGGGCCAGGGTGGCGCACACAGGGGGCAGCAGAGACGACAACCAGAGAGGCACAGACAAAGAGGGAGTGGGGCACAGATAAGGGCCCAGGGGCGCAGACCAGGAAGAGGCGTACAAAGACAAGGGCCAGATCCCAGGGGTGCAGACAGGGGCCAGGTAGGCACAGCCAAAGGGGCGCAGATAAGAGCCAGGGGCTGCATTGAAAGGGCCAGGGTGGTGCACAGAGCAGGGTCAAAAGCAAGGTCTGGGGGGGGGGGGTTCGCGGGGGGTGAGGCGGGGGGTGAGGTGCGCACAGATAAGGGCCAGGGTGGCATTAATAGGTTCTTCTTTATTTTGGCGAGGTATCGTATCAGTATCGTGATACTTTTGTACGTATCGGTATCGAACTCAAAATTCTGGTATCGTGACAACCCTACTGTGGATGTTCAAACATTCATTTTCTATTTTAAAGGAGTTATCTGAGACTATCAAATGCTCCCCCATATGCTGGGCCCCTCGCTCTGAATCTACATACCTCCCTGCACCGCTCCTGGTCCTTGATCACTACCACAGCTGCTTCTCCCTGGCATATGGGGAAGCATTTGTTAGTCTTGCATAACCCCTTTAAGCAAAAAACAATTTTTTCTTTTCGTTACGTTTTCAAAATAAAAAAAAAAGAAACGGGCCAGCGGAAAAACGTGTTGTAAACGCTATTCTTCCTTGCAGCAGTCTTGCATGCACTGCTGTCTGGTCCATCCAAAAATTTCCAATGGTGTTCAGATCAGGGGACTGCGAGTGCCATGGTGTAAAACCTTCAGCTGGCACCTTTTAGGGTAGTCTGTTATGGATTTTGAGGTGTGTCTAGGATCACTATCCATTTGTAGAAGCCATCCTCGTGTCGGCTTCAGCTTTTTTACAGTTCATTATGTTTGCTTCCAGTGTTTGCTGGAATTTCATTGAATCCATTCTTCCCACTACCAGTAAAATGTTCCCTGTGCCACTGGCCATAACACAACCCCAAAGCATGATTAATCTGCCCCCTTGGCTTAATGGTTGGAAAAGTATTCTTTTTATGAAATGAAAGAGTTGTATTGTAACTTTCATTCCACAGGACTTGTTTCCAAAATGCATCAGACTTGTTTAGATGATCTTTTGCAAATTTCTTAAGCTGAGTTTTGTGGCGAGGACTCAGGAGAGGTTTTCTTCTGATGACTCTTCCTTTTGTGCAGGTGTGAACAGTAGGACAATGCACCACAACTCCAGAGTCTTTTTTTTTTTTTTTTTTTTTTTGTGAAGCGGGGGTCCTGATTTCCCTTTCTAGCAATCCTTTCTTGGTCTTCCAGGCCTTCTCTTGACCGTCACTGTTCCTGTTAACTGCCATTTCTTAATTACATCTCGAATTGGAAACCTGAAAACGCTTTTCTATCTTTTTATAGCCTTCTCCTGCTTTGTGGGCTTCAACCATTTTCGTTTTCAGAGCGTTAGGCATCCGCTTAGAAGAACTTCTGGCTGCTGCTGTTTGGGACAAAGTTAGAGGAGTCTGGGTATTTATAAAGCTTTGAAATTTGCATCACCTGGCTTTTCCCAATAATGATTGTGAATAAGCCTTAGGCCCCATTCACACGACCGTATGTTCATTTCCGTATCTTATCCGCATTTTTGCGGGTAAGATGCGGAACCATACGGACCCATTCATTTTTCCATAGGAGAAAAAAAAATGCGGAATGCACACCGTGTGCATTCCACATCCGTATATTACGGAAGTTCTCCTGCAAAAAAAAGGAAACATGCCCTATACTTGGCCGCAAAACACGTCCGTAGCCCCGTTAAAAGTCAATGGGTCTGCAAAAATGCGGAACACTACGGAAGACATTACTTAAAGATAAAACCATGAAAGGTCCTCTTTAACCCTAACCGGCTATTTAACCCCTTCCATTTTAACATGGCGCCCATGACCAGTGGTAATGCTGATCATGGGCTTTTAACACTTCAAATGCCAGGGTCAAACATGGCCATGGCATCTGAATGCTCTGAAAACTGGAAGCGTGCAGAGAATGGGATTGCTAGAGGCATCGTGCGGCAGCTTCAGTTCTCCGGAAGGAATACATTGTAATTCTCATACGCTCCAACGCTAATGCATTGGTGTGTATGAGAGATTGTTATACAGATAGTTCCCTATGTGAACTATAAAATAGTGTAAAAAAAGTTTTTAAAAATTAAAAAATATAGAAATTCAGATAACGGCCCTTTCCCTAAAATGTAAATTTAAAAATACAAACAATAAAACATCCACATGATGGGTATCACTGCATGCAAAAATGCCCGTACTATTGAAATATAAAAATATTTAGAAATTTTTTTTCTAAGTATTTTTTTTTCAGTATTAAAATGCAAGAAAAACTTTACATTTGTGGTATCTCCATAATTGTACGGACCTGGAGAATGAAAGTAACAGGTTTGTTTTCACAGTACACGGAACGCCATAAAAACGTTTTTTTTTTTTTTCCCAGTTTCATTTTGATTTTTTTTTTCCAGCTCTTCACTCATTGTATGCGATATTAAATGATCAAATTAGAAACCGCTACTTTTCCCACAAAAAACAAGCCCTCATATGGCTATATAAATGGGAAAGTAAAAAAATGTATGGCCCCAGAAATGCAGGGAGTGAAAAATAAAAACCCTACGGGCTGAAGGGTTAAAGTCTGAGGTTTTGGTCATCTGACTTCTCATACTTTTGCAAGGTACTCTTCTTTTTTGACCAGGAGTGTACACTGTAGGTACCAGAGCTGCATTAAAGCACATGAGGTGGCATCACCAAGCCTGTGGGAAAATATAACTTGCCAACATTCCCAGAACAAGTCTGCCCTCCTGTTTTTTTGTGGCAGCCAGCCTGCATTCCCAAGAGAACACTGTCGTTGTTAACATCATCAGCTGCTTCTACTCCTCCTTGTCCTTCACTCCATCGTGAGACATCCATAACGGAATGTGTGGTCCTGAGAACACTATTTGTGTCCAGCAATTAGCGTAGGTGCAAGTTGAACTTCCTCCTGGCCAAGTTGCGTTAGTTGTGGTTAATGTGGCGCACTTCCATACCTTTCCCAAATTAAATTTTTCTGGCCTGTACTGTCTGTTGGGACGCCTGGCAAGCTAGAGTGCCACAAATTTCATTAATAAATGTCATACTCTCATCAAAATGTGGCGTTCTTCTATGCCTTCACCAAAATATAATTCTGCTGTATGATATTCATACTTCTGGCCAGCGCTCCATCTCTGTAATCAAATGAAATGTTTAAAATTTTCTTGTTCACTAAATGACCGTGTTCCCTGACCCCATGGACCTCTGGGCAGGCAGATTAGAACAGTGGCCCAAACTGGCTCCCTATGTTGAGCTCTCTGTTCTCTCTTGCCCAGCCTCCATTGTCATCTCAGAGAGGGTTTTCAGTGTGACACCCGAACAGACCAGGTTGTCCTCCGCCAAAACATCACTGAACAAGACATGGATCTGTGAGGATTTTCACACTGCTCTGCCTCAGGCCAATGCATAGATCTACCCTTGCTGACAGTGGCCCATCATGCCACTGTTCTGTCCGCCTGCCTACCATTATGTTTAATACTGTGTGCCTGCCACCACAGCTGCCATTTCCTGCTGCTAATCCCCTACTGCCACTTCTATTATCTTTGTTGCCACTACCATTATCATCTAAATACATGCAGGTATTTTGCCCTCATTGAGGCATTATTTTTGGATACTTGATCCCAACAAGCCATTGTGGTTTTTTTTTGTTTTTTTTTTTTTTCCCATGATACCATGTGTTCATAAACAGATCATCACTATCTTATAAGTGGTGGTCAGACACCTGGGACACCCACCGATCAGCTGTTGAGAAGGCAACGGCACTCCTGTGAACGCCTTACCCTTCTCTTTGCTTTTCTTAGGTAAGTGACAAAATATTCATCTGTAAGGTGGCCTAGGAGCAGCTCAGCCCCATAGAAGTGAGCACAGCTGCTATACAATACCTGGTGATCATGGAGGAGGCCACAGCATTGATAGGAATGCCGCTGCCTTCTCAAAGAGCTGATCAGTGGGGGTCCCGGGAGTCAGCACTCGCCGATCTGATACTGATGACCTTTCCTGATGATAGGTCATCAGTTTAAATAAAGCGGACAAGCTCTTTAAGGTCACTTTCATACCCGTACAAGCGATACAGATTGTGTCAGGATTAGAGTTGAGCGAACGTGCTCGTAACGAGCACTGTAGTGCTCGGATCCCCTGTGCTTGCATGGGCGCACACTCGTGTGTCATACCAAACGGATCCGCCCCCATTGACTTACAGTCAGGTGAGGACGGATCCGGATGCCTGAGGCCATGCGAGCGCAGGGGATCCACGCACTACAGTGCTCGTTACGAGCACGTTCGCTCAACTCTAGTCAGGATCTGTTTAGGGAAAAACTGATGGTTTTGCACGCAAGTTCAGTCTCCTACCAACCATCAATGAAAAACTCATTGCATCCAGGTGCCATCTGATTTTCACACAAGCCCCATTTACTTCAATGAAGCCAGGGCTGCATGAAAAATGCACAATATAGAACATGCTGCTATTCTTCCTGATGTGTGAAAAAACACATAGACATGTACACGTAGACCCATAGAAAAGAATTGTCCAGGATTCAGTCTGGATACACAGAAAATGAATGGAAAACTCACTCATGTGAAAGAGCCCTAAGGGTGTTGCCACGCATAGTTTTTGTCATAGCGGGTTGTTTTGACCAAATACCACCCAAACAGGCATTTTGTGTTTCTGTCCAAATAGTGTTGAGCACAGGTGTTTTTAAAGGGTTATTCCCATCTTAGACAATGGGGGCATATCACTGGGATATGCCCCCATTGTCTTATAGGTGCGGGTCCCACGGCTGGGACCCACACCTATATCGAGAACGGAGCCCCAAAAGAGAAGGAGGGCGCATGCGCAGCTGCCCTCCATTCATTTCTATGGGGCCGTTGAAAATAACAGAGCGCTGGCTCGGCTATTTCTGTCGGCTCCATAGAAATGAATAGGAGTGGTGGCCGCGCATGCAAGGTGAGCTCCCATTCATTTCTATGGGAAACCCGGGGTCCTCCAGGCGCATCGGTCCCCGCTCCATTCTCGATATAGGTGCGGTCCCCCCACACCGCCAGACAATAGGGGCATATCCTAGCGATATGCCCCCATTGTCTAAGATGGGAATACCCCTTTAACCCCTTCCCGACCAGCGCCGTACATGTACGGCGCTGCGGGAAGTGAGTTGCCGACCAGCGCCGTAGAGCTACGGCGCGGCGGTCACGCGGTCCCCGGGCGTAATCGCCGGGGAACCGGGATATCATGGCTGCACTGCCCGGCAGGCAGCCATGTTCCCTAAGGGCAGGGGGCGGTGTTTCCGTCCCCCTGCATCTCCGGTGGCTGCGATTGGCTGGTTTTCACAGGCCAGCACATCGCAGCTCCCGGAAGCCACCGGAGCTGCAGGGGGATCTGAGGAGGGTCATCTGAAGGTGACAGGTGCTGAACTAGTCAGCACCTGTCCTTCCCGAGGTCAGGCAGGGGACCCCTGTGTTTTGCATGCAGCCATTCTAGCTGGAGACTGCATGCTGGAAGGTTCTGTCCTTTATCTGTGTGCTGTTGGCTTGCTGGAACTTGTGGTGCACCACCACTGCTATCTGATTTTTTTACTGCTGAAAAGAAGAAGAAAAGAAGAACAGAAGAAGAACAAAAGAAAAGAAGAACAGAAGAAAAGAAGAAGTTACAGATCCCTAACCCACCCTCTGTCCCTGTCCCCTCCTGTCCCCCCCCCTCCCTTCCCCCACCCCCCTCCCGTCCTTTTTTTACGGACGCCACTTGGTCCGTGTGTTTTTTGTCATTTTTTTTTTAACTTTTTAACAATTTTACAGCTCCGTACCGCTTTTTCTGCGTGCGAGCTGTGACCGCCCAGTGCTTTTCAGTGCATACCTGCCTGATCAGCACTTGGGGATCATTTTTTTGTGCTTTTTTTTTTTTCTCTTTTTTTTTTTGGTCAAAAAGAAGAAAGTACAGTTAGGGTTTTATATAAATATACATAGAGCTCCATATCTCTATATATATATATAGATATAAGTTAATTTTTAACCAGTGTTTAGTTTTTTTATACTGTAGTAAATTTTTTAACTACAGTATTTGCACGTGCGTGCGTGCTGTGTTAGCACATTTTTTGAAACTCTAGGTAGTGTCAGTCAGATATATATCATATATATATATATATATATATATATATATATATATATATATATATATATATATATATATATATATATATATACACACACACATTTCAGTTAGTGTCAGTGTAGGTTTTTGCACGAACGCACTGTATCTGCGTACGTGCTGTTTGCAGAGGACTGTAGTGAATTTTTTCACTACAGTTTCTGCACTCACACACCATCTGTGTGCGTGTGTGCGTGCTGTAAAAGCAGCATCTGCATATTTTTGTTTTTTTTTTTTTTACTTGTGTGAAATAAAAAAAAACACAGTTAGTGGTAGTTAGATAAATTTCAGTTAGTGTCAGTTTAGGTGTTTGCACGAACGCACTGTATCTGCGTACGTGCTGTTTGCAGAGGACTGTAGTGAATTTTTTCACTACAGTTTCTGCACTCACACACCATCTGTGTGCGTGCGTGCTGTAAAAGCAGCATCTGCATATTTTTGGTTTTTTTTTTTTTTACTTGTGTGAAATAAAAAAAAACACAGTTAGTGGTAGTTAGATAAATTTCAGTTAGTGTCAGTTTAGGTGTTTGCACGAACGCACTGTATCTGCGTACGTGCTGTTTGCAGAGGACTGTAGTGAATTTTTTCACTACAGTTTCTGCACTCACACACCATCTGTGTGCGTGTGTGCGTGCTGTAAAAGCAGCATCTGCATATTTTTGTTTTTTTTTTTTTTACTTGTGTGAAATAAAAAAAAACACAGTTAGTGGTAGTTAGATAAATTTCAGTTAGTGTCAGTTTAGGTGTTTGCACGAACGCACTGTATCTGCGTACGTGCTGTTTGCAGAGGACTGTAGTGAATTTTTTCACTACAGTTTCTGCACTCACACACCATCTGTGTGCGTGCGTGCTGTAAAAGCAGCATCTGCATATTTTTGGTTTTTTTTTTTTTTACTTGTGTGAAATAAAAAAAAACACAGTTAGTGGTAGTTAGATAAATTTCAGTTAGTGTCAGTTTAGGTGTTTGCACGAACGCACTGTATCTGCGTACGTGCTGTTTGCAGAGGACTGTAGTGAATTTTTTCACTACAGTTTCTGCACTCACACACCATCTGTGTGCGTGCGTACGTGCTGTAAAAGCAGCATCTGCATATTTTTGGGGTTTTTTTTTTTTTACTTGTGTGAAAAAAAAAAAACACTGTTAGTGGTAGTTAGATAAATTTCAGTTAGTGTCAGTTTAGGTTTTTGCACGTGTTCTGCGTACGTGCATTTTGCAAGCACTGAGCACCGATCAGTAGTGTCCATTACTGATCACGTCTGCTCTTTTTTTTTGTGCGGTAAAAACTTTTTCCTGCAGCAAAAACTTTTTTTTTTTTATTTATTAGAAGACTTTTATTACTGAAAAGACCTTTTTTTTATTCCCCCTCCCCCTTTTTTTTTTTTTTTAATTCAAAGTCAATACTAAAAACACCTTCACGTGTAAAACCACTACATACACACCCCTCACACTAAATAAAGTTTTACACGTTTCACCCATCACACCCCAATAAACTAAAAATGTCCCAATTATCCCAACGAGTGTACTCGGCAGAAGAGGCATACGCCATCCTTGCCTCTGATACCGAGTCGGCCACTGAAGGAGAAGAGGACGCCACTTTCCTCTACTCCTCCACCCCCTCATCATCATCATCATCCGCTGATGAGGGACCCTCTAGGAGGCGCCCCAGAACGACCGCTGAGGCAGCCCCCCAGAGTGACCCCACATGGACCCCACCCCCTGACGTTTATCAGCCCCAAATTCCAGAGTTTGTGGGAAACTCTGGAATTCAAATTGACTGCACGGGCTTCACAGAAATTGATTTTTTCAAAATCTTTTTCAGTGACGATTTAGTAAATCTTATTGTGGGCCAAACAAATTTATACGCCCAGCAGTTCATTACCCGGAACCCCACATCACAATTCGCAAGACCCCTAGGTTGGACCCCAGTAACAGCGTCAGAAATAAAAATTTTCTGGGGGCTTGTGCTGCACATGGGGCTTATTAAAAAACCAGAAATGAGACGGTATTGGAGTGCGGATGTCTTGTACCACACTCCAGTATTTAGTGCCACCATGACCCGGTATCGATTTGAGTCGATATTGAAATTTTTGCATTACAGCGATAATGCACAGTGTCCTCCCCAAAGTGACCCGACATTCGATCGGCTTTACAAAATTAGACCCATCCTTGACCACTTCAGCGCCAAGTTTTCTGAAGTGTACACCCCAGAAGAAAACATCTGTATTGATGAGTCCCTGGTGCATTTCAAGGGGAGGGTAAAATTCCGCCAGTACCTGCCCAGCAAGCGGGCAAGGTATGGCATAAAAATGTACAAGCTCTGTGAGAGTAGGTCAGGGTACACCTACAGATTCCGGGTCTATGAAGGCAAAGATTCACGGATAGAACCCCCAGAATGCCCCCCTGGTCTATCAGTTAGTGGGAAACTAGTGTGGGACTTGCTGCACCCACTGCTGGATAAGGGTTATCACCTCTACGTGGATAACTATTATACCAGCTTACCCCTCTTCATGTCCCTAAGTGCCAGGCGTACTGTGGCTTGCGGCACAGTACGTAAAAATCAGAGAGGCCTCCCTAGATCCCTGGTAGGTCAACCACTGAGGAAGGGTGAAAGTAGGGCTCTCCTCCACGAAAACATGATGGTGGTTAAGTACAAGGACAAGAGGGACGTCCTTGTACTGACCAGCATTCACCCCAACACCAGCTCCCCTGCCCGTGTACGTGGTACCACTACCACTGTCCCCAAACCGGACTGCATCCTGGCCTACAACAAGCACATGGGAGGAGTTGATCTTTCAGATCAAGTTCTGAAGCCCTACAGTGCCACACGAAAAACAAAGTGTGGTACAAAAAACTAGCCGTACACCTTGTACAGATGGCAATGTACAATGCGTATGTGCTATATAAATCTGCAGGACACACGGGAACTTTCCTTCACTTTCAAGAAGTAGTGATCAAGGCCCTAATTTTTCCAAATCAAGCAGAAGAGGCCCCCAGTACTTCTTCAGGTTACGGTGCCCGAGTTGTACCAGGACAACATTTCCCTGGTGAAGTTCCCCAAACAGCTAGGAAGGGAAGGACCCAAAAACGATGCAGGGTGTGTTCCAAAAGGGGGATTAGGAAGGACACTATACACCACTGCGAAACCTGCCCTGAGAAACCTGGCCTGTGCATCAAGGATTGCTTCAGAATCTACCACCAATCCATGGATTAGTTTCATCCCTGATGTACCCTGAATTTTTTTCACTTTACACCTCACATTTAGTCCGTATCTTACATATCCACTTTTCACCATCACTACATATTTATTTCTGTGAGACTCCAGTTTGCTAAAAAGTACCCTTTCTACCACTTAAAATGTCCGTACAGGGGTGCTCTTTCCAAAATGGGGTCACTTCTTGGGGTTTTTAGTTGTTGGGGACCTCAGGAAATTTTTAAAAGCAACATGGCAAATAAAAAACCATGTCTGTTAAATCTGGCCTGCAAAAACCACATTTTGCAGTTTGCCTCTGGTGGCCTGCTGTGCGTCCATACAGCGGGCTACAAGCACAAATGGGGTGTTGTTTTAATGGGGAAAAATTGGGGAACATGCATTGGGTGCATTTTCTCTTTTAACCCCTTGTGAATCTGAAAAATTGGGGTTTGCTTGTAATTTTTCATTTTCACAAATGTGTGCTTTGAAATGCTGTTACTTGCATTTCTGCCTTCTGTGAGACTCCAGTTTGCTAAAAAGTACCCTTTCTACCACTTAAAATGTCCGTACAGGGGTTCTCTTTCCAAAATGGGGTCACTTCTTGGGGTTTTTAGTTGTTGGGGACCTCAGGAAATTTTTAAAAGCAACATGGCAAATAAAAAACCATGTCTGTTAAATCTGGCCTGCAAAAACCACATTTTGCAGTTTGCCTCTGGTGGCCTGCTGTGCGTCCATACAGCGGGCTACAAGCACAAATGGGGTGTTGTTTTAATGGGGAAAAATTGGGGAACATGCATTGGGTGCATTTTCTCTTTTAACCCCTTGTGAATCTGAAAAATTGGGGTCTGCTTGTAATTTTTCATTTTCACAAATGTGTGCTTTGAAATGCTGTTACTTGCATTTCTGCCTTCTGTGAGACTCCAGTTTGCTAAAAAGTACCCTTTCTACCACTTAAAATGTTCGTACGGGGGTGCTCTTTCCAAAATGGGGTCACTTGTGGGGGTTTTTAATTTCTGGGGACCTCAGGAAATTTTTAAATGAGACATGGCACTAAAAAAACCATGTCTGTTAATTCTGGCCTGCAAAATCCATATTTTGCTGTTCGCCTCTAAGGGCCTGCTGTGCGCCCATACAGCGGGTTACAAGCACAAATGGGGTGTTGTTTTAATGGGGGGAAAATGGGGAACATGTATTGGGGTGCATTTTCTCCTTTAACCCCTTGTGAATCTGAAAAATTGGGGTCTGCTAGTAATTTTTCATTTTCACAAATGTGTGCTTTGAAATGCTGTTACTTGCATTTCTGCCTTCTGTGAGACCCCAGTTTGTAAAAAAGTACCCTTTCTACCACTTAAAATGTTCGTACGGGGGTGCTCTTTCCAAAATGGGGTCACTTTTTTGGGGGGTTTCCACTGTAGGGCCAGCTCAGAGGGTCTTCATGTGCGACATAGCTCCCAATTATTATTTCAGCTAATTTCACTCTCCAAAAGTCATATGGTGCTCCTTCCACTGTGAAGCCTGCTGTGCGCCAGTACATTGGGCTACGAGCACATATGGGGTATTGCCGTATTCGGGGGGAAATGGTGATCAAAATGTGGGGTGCATTTTGTCCCGTTACCCTTTGTGAAAGTGAAAAATGTGGGTGTATAGCAACTTTTTTGTCAAAAAATTGCAATTTTTCATTTTCTCTTCCGCGTGAATCCTAATTCTAGGAAAAACCAGTGAGCTCAAAGTGCTCACCACACACCTTGAAAGATTCCTTAAGGGGTGCTCTTTCCAAAATGGGGTCACTTTTGGGCGGTTTCCACTGTAGGGCCAGCTCAGGGGGTCTTCATGTGCGACATAGCTCCCAATTATTATTTCAGCTAATTTCACTCTCCAAAAGTCATATGGTGCTCCTTCCACTGTGAAGCCTGCTGTGCGCCAGTACATTGGGCTACGAGCACATATGGGGTATTGCCGTATTCGGGGGGAAATGGTGATCAAAATGTGGGGTGCATTTTGTCCCGTTACCCTTTGTGAAAGTGAAAAATGTGGGTGTATAGCAACTTTTTTGTCAAAAAATTGCAATTTTTCATTTTCACTTCCGCGTGAATCCTAATTCTAGGAAAAACCAGTGAGCTCAAAGTGCTCACCACACACCTTGAAAGATTCCTTAAGGGGTGCTCTTTCCAAAATGGGGTCACTTTTGGGGGGTTTCCACTGTAGGGCCAGCTCAGGGGGTCTTCATGTGCGACATAGCTCCCAATTATTATTTCAGCTAATTTCACTCTCCAAAAGTCATATGGTGCTCCTTCCACTGTGAAGCATGCTGTGCGCCAGTACATTGGGCTACGAGCACATATGGGGTGTTTCTGTAAACTACAGAATTGGGGTAATAGATTTTGTGGTTTTTTTTGTTGTTAACCCTTGATGTGTTTCATGGAAATTGGATTAAAACTTAAAATCTGCTAAAAAAAATGGAATTTTGAAATTTCATTCCAATTGTCCGTCAATTCTAATGGAACACATAAAGGGTTAACAAAGTTAGTAAAATCAGTTTTGAATAGCTTGAGGGGTGTAGTTTCTAAAATGGGGTGATTTATGGGGAGTTTCCACTATATAAGCCCCACAAAGTAACCTCATATCTGTACTGGTCATTAAAAAAATGGGTTTTGGAAATCTTCTAAAAAATTTAAGATTTGATTCAAATCTTAGAAGCCTTATAACGTCCTAAAAAGTAAAATGACATTTACAAAATGATGCCAACATAAAGTAGACATATGGGGAATGTAAAATAATAACTATTTTTGGAGGTATTACTATATATTTCGAAAGTAGAGAAATTGAAATTTGGAAATTTGCAAATTTTTCCAAATTTTTGGTAAATTTTGGTATTTTTTTGAAAATAAAAATGAAATATTTTGCCACAAATTTACTACTGTCGTGAAGCACAATATGTGATGAGAAAACAATCTCAGAATGGCCTGGATAAGTAAAAGCATTCCAAAGTTATTACCACATAAAGTGACACATGTCAGATTTGCAAAAAATGGCCCGGTCAGGAAGGTGAAAACAGGCCCGGGGTTGAAGGGGTTAAGCACGATGCAGAAAATACATGGGTCAAAAAAAAAATCAAGACACCATTAAAAAAACACAGCAACGTTAACCAATGGATGTGTATGGGGCAGACAAAACGGCTGAAAAGGAGGGGAAATTGCAACACCCAGAGCGTGCTGCAGCTAAAAAAAAAAAACTCCGGTGTCAGAAAATGCCACCACAAAAAAATCCTGTTTTCTTCTGTGTTTAATATTTAAGCATTTTTTGTCTGCATAAAGCAGCAAAAACTGCTGGTAAAAATAAAAAGAGTTTCTACAAAACTCTGCCCAAACAGAAGCAGATTATATGGGTTGAGAAAGTTAGGCTTCTTTGGGAAGCAGCTGTTGGAGAGCTGTGTCACATCTGTACAGTCTCCAGCGCTGGATAGTCTGTTTTATAGGAGGCCAGAGGAATGGATTGGGCGTTGCCTCCTAGTAGACATGATGAAGAATGAGACTTAACTGTTCCCTCAGCAGGAATTCTGACTGCCAAATTCCCCTTGTGCTGGTTAGTCTGGGTGTGGTTTCTAATTCTGTCTGTCTGGCCTCCTTCTTAAAATAAAGGTCATTGCGCCCTTTCTAAAACTGTATTAATATTGGTCACTACTTCCAGCCATAGATCTTATCAATTATAAATGTCAGCATATGTTACTGTTAAAGTCTAGTGAAGCAGCATGTAGCTAGTATGTGTCCTTTATCATATAAACTGTCCAGGAAGCTGAGGCGTTGGTGTCCTGACAAAATAGAGGCTTTTCGGTGTTAACGGCTCATATTTCTTCCATCTCGCAGAGATGGAATTTTATTGTCAAATTCACAGGGAACCAGAAAGCGGAGACATTTTATTTAAAGAAACGATATTACATGAGCGGCTTAATGTAATTTATCACGACACTAGAAGAGAAGTTTCTGTGCACATAATCCAGATGACAATATACTCTGCTTTATGATCCAAAAGTACATATTAAGCATACATTAACTGCCATGTTTAAAATATATTGTACCCCTTCTCCATCTGCTGCGTCACCTATAAACCGTGCCCTGGATTCTTACTCCAGATGACTGCACACAGTTCCATTTGTAACTCCACATTTCTCGCTATTTGCCTTTTTGGGGCAGATGTAGTAATTTATGTCTAATATGTAGACAGCTGTAAAGTTAGACAAAGGTTCAAGGCATGGCTTAAAACCTGGTACATGTGATTAAAGAAGTTGTCTGACGTCAGCAGCAGTTAGTTATGGGAAGTGCTCCTCATGAAGAAACGTATCCGCTTGCCTATTTAGTCTTTCTGTTCTAACGTTGTGAGTCCTGTCCTGACTGCTTCCAGTCCGCTGTCGAGTAGAATTGTGACATTGTTTACCGTTACGTGCATCACTGCAGGCATTCACTACCCTCTGTGGTGACATGTAAGGATGAGCCAACTAGAACTGCAAAGTTCGGGTTCGTACCGAACATTGCGGGTTTGGGTACCCGAACAAGGACTTTGCAGTGAAAGTTCAGGTTTGGTATTCGGATACAGCCAATCAGCAAGCTTTTAAGCTGTGGGCACTTGAAAGCCATCACAGTCATGCCTAGTATTGGTATGGCAGTGATTGGCCAGCGCAGCACGTGTATAAATGCTGGATCACGTGTGGCGCTGCCATTCTGCTCTAACTAGTGTAGGGACAGGACTCGGCTGCAGTGAGTGACAGTGTTAAGCTTTTCATCTGAATGTGGGTGCATTACAACTCCTTTGCACCTGTGACACAGAAATACAATAGTTTATGTGGCTGTTAATTCTGTTAGTTACATAAACCAACAGAATTTTTATTTTTTTATTTTTTTGGGGTGCAATACACCTTTTCACCTGTGAAATGGAAATATAATAATCTGTTATTTGGGTGACATAAACCCATTTTTGGGGAATGAGATACACCTCCTTTGCATCTGTGACACAGAAATACAATTGTTCATCTGAATGTCAATTTTGAGGGTGCCCTCAATGAACAAGGAGAGCATCAGATAAGGGACATGGCTCTGCTCATAGTGCTGCTGGTGAAGCTCCTGCTGCAGGGAGAAGACGTTGTCAATCTGAGCCAGCTACACGCTCAAATGAAACACCTTCCTCTGTTGCGAATACCGCTGTACGAATGTTGAGGCCAAAACAAGTAGAGGTAGTAGATTGGATGGCTGAGAGTGACTCCAGTTCCTTCACATTGTCTTCCACCTGGTCCCCTGTTGAAAGCGCAGACCATTGGCATCTGTCTTCCACCGCAACCCCTTGCAAATCAGCCAAGCAGTATGAGCCCCAAGTCATGCAGCAGTCACTTATGCTTTTTGATGACATTGCTGGTGGGGGTTCTGTGGGCCATCCACCTAGGCCTGTCTCAGAAGTGGAAGAGATTGAGTGCACTGAGGCTCAACCACTTATGTTTGATGAGAACGTGGGAGGACCATGGCAGCACGTCTCTGATGACGAAACACAAGTGTCAGCTGCTGCAGCTTTCTGCAGTGTGCAGACCGGCAAGGAAGGCAGGGGTGAGGAGTGGATGGAAGATGATGTGAAGGATGACGTGGTCTTAGACCCCACATGGAATCAAGGTCATCCGAGTGATGTGTACAGTTCGGAGGAAGAGTTGGTGGTCTCCTATGCATCCTTTCAGCTTCAGATTAGAGTCCCTGCAGTCTTCCTATGCACTCCCTGCAGTGTGTAAAAACTCTCCCTAAGTTCTCCTTGCACTCTCCCTATCCAATATTCCACAGTTAAAAGCTTTCAGCAACACTGTTCCGAGCGCTTCAACGTCTCTCCCTGTGCTCGGCTTACAGTAAAATGGTGGAGACCGTGCGGGATGAGTCTCTTAAAGGGCTGTGACATCACAGGAACTGACTAGCTGCTCACTGGTTGTCTGCACAGCATTATGGGTGATATCGCATTCCTGGGTTTCTTACTTTCACTTTGTAACATGTGTAGCCGCCATTTTTGGAAAAGCGCAAAGAAATTTGGATTTGTTGTGAACCAAATTTTTCCTACACTTCGGAACAAATTCAATTTCAGATGCTTCTATTCACGCAACACTAAGTATAATGTCTCCTTGTGGCCCCCATACTTGTCACTTGTTGGGGGTTTCACCTGTAGGAGTACCTCAGGGTCTCTTCAAATCTGACTTGGCACCCAAAAACCATTCCAGCCCATACAGCCACATATAGGGTGTTTCTGTAAACTGCAGAATCAAGGTAAAAAAAATTGAGCTTTGTTGTTAACCCTTGCTGTGTTACAGTAAAAAAAATGATTGAAATGGAAAATCTGCAAAAAAATGTGAAATTTTGCAATTTCACCTCAGTTTTCCATTAATTCTTGTGGAACACCTAAAGAGTTAATAAAGTTTGTAAAATCAGTTATAAATAATTTGAGGGTTGTAGTTTCTATAATTGAGTCATTTATGGGTAGTTTCTGTTATATTAGACATTCAAAGTGACTTCAAAATTCAATTGGTCCTTAAAGTCGCTTTTGGAAATTTTCTTGCAAAATTGCTTCCAAAATTCTAAGCCTTCTAATATCCTAAAAAATAAAAATGACAATGAATGTTAAGTAATAACTATTTTATGAGTTGTCACCATCTATCTCAAAAGCAGATAATTTCCAAATTTCCATAAATTTGGGATTTTTTTTTTTAAATAAAGGTAAAACGCATATTGACTCAAATATACCACGAAGTACGATCTGTCATGAGAAAACAATCTCAGAATCACTTGGATAGGTAAAAACATTACAAAGTTATTACCTCATAAACTGACACATGTCAGTTTTGCAGAAACAGGCTTTGTCAGGAAGGAGTTAAAACTGTATTGTTGCTCTCATTGTACTCTGTTGTATTAAGGGCTATTAACGCCAGCGTATTCCGGAATTCCAGATGTATTATCTATCTGTAATACTCCCGCATGTTAACTGAACCAAATTTACAGCATCATGAGGATCAGTTAATCCCGTTGTTGTGCCGTGAGGCAAGTGAGTAATACAGACAGATTATGAAGTACATTTGGAATATACTGGTGTGAATTAGGGTTGTCGCGGGTATCGATATTTCGATACTGAATCGACACTTTTTTATACCAGTATCGATTCGGTACCGGGATTTGCTCTTTTGCGATACTTTTAACATAGTAACATACATAGTTTATAAGGCCGAAAAAAGACATCTGTCCATCCAGTTCGGCCTGTTTTCCTATAAGTTGATCCAGAGGAAGGCAAAAAAACCCTGTGAGGTAGAAGCCAATTTTCCTCACTTTGGAGTCGGGAAGGAATTTTTTTCCCCTAATCAGGCAATCAGAATTACTCCCTGGATCAGCAACCCCTCTCTTGTAACTATAACCTGTAACATTATTACCCTCCAAAAATACATCCAGGCCTCTCTTGAACTCTTTTAGTGAACTTACCATAACCACCTGCTCAGGCAGAGAGTTCCATAGTCTCACTGCTCTTACCAAAAAAAATCCTCTTCTATGTTTGTGTACAAACCTTCTTTCCTCCAGACGCAGAGGATGGCCCCTCGTCACAGTCACAGTCCTGGGGATAAATAGATCATGGGAGAGATCCATGTACTGACCTCTGATATATTTATACATAGTTATTAGATCTCCCCTCAGTCGTCTTTTTTCTAAAGTGAATAACCCTAATTTTGATAATCTTTCTGGGTACTGTAGTCCACCCATTCCAGTTATTACTTTAGTTGCCCTCCTCTGAACCCTCTCCAGCTCTGCTATGTCTGCCTTGTTCACAGGAGCCCAGAACTGTACACAGTACTCCATGTGTGGTCTGACTAGTGATTTGTAAAGTGGCAGGACTACAAGTGCATCTCAATAAATTTAGAATATCATCAAAGTTTTTTTTCATTAATTCAGTTCAAAAAGTGAAACCTATATTATATAGAGTCATTACAAACAGAGTGAACTTTTTAAAGTGTTTATTTATGTTAATGTTGATGATTATGGCTTACCACCAAGGAAAACCCAAAAGTCATTATCTCAGAAAATTAGAATATTATATTAGACCAACTGTAAATTTTTCTTTTAAACACAGAAATGTTGGCCAAATGAAAAATATGTACAGTAAATGCACTCAATACTTGGTTGGGCTTCTTTTGTATGAATGACTGCATCAGTGCGGCGTGACATGGAGGCAATCAGCCTGTGGCACTGCAGAGGTGTTATGGAAGCCCAGGTTGTCTGCATTGTTGGGTCTGGTGAGCAACAGTCCAGTTCTTTTTCTCCTTGGCCCAGGTAAGACGCTTTTGGCGTTGTCTATTGGTCATGAGTGGCAGGACTATGTTCTCATCACGGGCATCTATGCCTCTTTTGATGCAACCCATTATCTTATTGGCCTTGGCAGCAGCTGTCTGACACTGGTTTCTGCAGCTTAGTTTGCTGTCCACTAAAATTCCTAGGTCCTTTTCCATGTCAGTTACCCAATGTTTTACCATTCAGTATGTACTGGTGACTTGCATTACTCCTTCCCATATGCATAACCTTACATTTGTCAGTGTTAAACCTCATCTGCCACTTCTCTGCCCAAGCCTCCAGTCTATCCAGATCCATCTGTAGCAGTGCACTGTCCTCTTCTGTGTTAATTACTTTACACAGTTTAGTGTCATCTGCAAAAATTGATATTTTACTGTGCAAGCCTTGTACAAGATCATTAATAAATATATTGAAGAGAATAGGGCCCAATACTGACCCCTGTGGTACCCCACTAATTACAGTGACCCAATCTGAATATGTACCATTAATAACCACCCTCTGTTTTCTATCACTGAGCCAGTTACTTACCCACATACAGACATTTTCTCCCAGGCCAAGCATTCTCATTTTATATACTAACCTTTTATGTGGTACAGTGTCAAATGCTTTGGAGAAGTCCAGATATGACATCCATTGATTCGCTGCGGTCCAGTCTAGAACTTACCTCCTCATAGAAACTGATTAAATTGGTTTGACATGACCGATCCCTCATGAAGCCATGCTGATATGGAGTAATTTGCTTAGTTTCATTGAGGTACTACAAGATAGCATCTCTTAGAAAACCCTCAAACAGTTTACCCACGACTGATAAAATAAAAAAGTCTCTTACCTCTCCCGCGCCGCGGGTCCGGCACTGCTCTGTCTTCTCTTCCCGCACTGCACTGTGCTGACCACGTACAGCGTCAGGATGTAGTGCGCGCACTCTGACCTGACGCTGCACGCAGTCAGGTGACAGTGCAGCGACAGAAGGAAAAGAGACAGGAGCGCCGGAGCAGAGCCGCAGCGCAGGAGAGGTGAGAGACTTTTTTATTTTATTCTAATGGGGGCAGAGTGGGCTGATCTGAGGTCTGATGGGGGCACAGTAGGCTGATCTGAGGTCTGATGGGCGCACAATGGGCTGATCTGAGGTCTGATGGAGGCACAGTGGGCTTATCTGAGGTCTGATGGGGGCACAGTGGGCTGATGTGAGGTCTGATGGGGGCACAGTGGGCTGCTCTGAGGTCTGATGGGGGCACAGTGGGCTGCTCTGAGGTCTGATGGGGGCAGTGGGCTGCTCTGAGGTCTGATGGGGGCACACAGATTTTTGGGTGTTTTATTTTTTTCGGCATGGTATCGAGTATCGCAATACTTTTTCTTGGTATTGAACTCGAATGAAAATGTTGGTATCATGACAACCCTAGTGTGAATACCCTGAAATGGTTCCATGTTCTACTTATTCAGAATATGTTGCCTCCAAATTCATTCTGATTCACACAGATTAGCTGCCTTTGGACCCATTTATAAACACTGTATGTAGAATATGTAATTTTATTGGTTTTTATGAAATTCAGTTGTGTGGTATATAGGTACACGGAAAATCACAGATTGCACCAAATGATACTCAGTTTAGCTACATCTTTGTACTCGCTTGATTATGGGACCTATGAGTATAGTATGTTGTAGGCAGAATGTGCCCTGATACATCAAGACTGGTGTTCTACCCCTGTCTTGATAGGGCCTGTACCGCCTGAGCAACTCCTAACTGCAGTAGATGTCAGTCATTAATTATGCCAGTTTCTGATAATCTGCTGGGGCTGATGACCACATCCCTCACCTCACCACACACCCTATTCTTCCCTATTTTTGCTGATCCGTCATGGATCAGCAAAAATGCTTACGTCATGATAATAAAACCGTCTGCATTAGTTCTGAACGGATCCGGTTGTATTATCTTTTAAATAGCCAAGATGAATCAGTCATGAACTCCATTGAAAGTCAATGGGGGACGGATCCGTTTTCTTTTGTGTCTGAGAAAACGGATCCGTCCCCATTCACTTACTTTTGGATCAGTTTCTTCATTTTCTTTGTCCGCCTCCAAAACGGAATACTGACTGAACTGAAGCAAACTGAAGCAAAATTGATGCATTCTGAACGGATCCTTTTCCATTCAGAATGCATTAGGACAAAACTGATCAGTTTTGGACTGTTTATAAAAGCCTGTGACGGACCTCACAAACGTATCCTTACAACGCAAGTGTGAAAGTAGCCTAAGGCTTCATTCAGACATCCGTATGTCATTGCGGATCCGCAAAACACGGACACCACCGTCTGTGTGTTCAGCTACAAAATGGAGTGGAATTGGGAAACAAATGCAATTCATTCACGTTTTTTGGGGTTTTGTCCCTACAGAGTTCCCTTTGCAGCAAAGCTAACCTGTGCCATTCATTTTCTGAGTCAGTACGATTACAACAATACCACTTATGTATAGGTTTTATATGTCTAAATACTGTAAAAATCAAACAAAATGTTTTTTTACATCACCATATTCTGACCTCCATAACCTTTTTATAGTTATGTCTACTCAGCTGGGCTCATTTTTTTGTGGGATGATCTGTAGTTTTTATTGATAGAATATGTATTTTTTGTGTATCACTTTTTGATCACATTTTATTACATTTTTGGGGGGGAAGAGAAGCAATGAAAAAAATGTCGAATCAGCAATTTTGATTTTTGTATTTTAAAGAGGGATAATTTTTACTTCTTTGTTTTTGTAGCCAGTGTAGGCTAATTTTACCACAGGAGTATGGTAATATGTGAATTGCTCATTTTTTATGTTGACCTGCTACCTGCTGGCCAGCATAAGAATTGCAGCTGTAATACGCTAGGTCTCTAGTAGTAAAATCCTGGAAAACCCCTTTAAAGTCAATTGCCGGCATCCCCATTGACTACAGGAGGATGCTGGAAAGGTGTAGATGCCGTGAATACAGCATCCAAAGGCTTTAATGTCCGTGATCAGCATTGTTGCCAGTCCCAGTCTTTAGCCATGATGCCAGCTGCATGCTTGAGCGGGTTCAATGTTTACCCATCACTCCAGCACCATGCATGTATGGCACTGGTAGCGAAGGGGTTAATGTACTGGTGCTACTTTTTCTGTTTCTCTCCGGAGATCGTGATGTTCACTTGACTGTGCCCTCTGTGATTACTCTTTCACAAAAAGGCCTTTCATGATTGCCTCGATCAGAATCCCCAGCCGAATGTTGTGATGTCAGCCCTATGTGACCTTGGACTGGGCTGGTAGGTGGAATGACCACTGCGTGTCATATGGAAGCTGTGTGAGAGGAAACATTAGGAGGAGACAGCAAGCAGGTGATGGAGGGTGTAGTGGGCAGTTTTCAGCCCAGGGAAGGGTGTAGTGGGTGTTTATATTTGTGGCTGATCTTGAAGCACACAGCACTATAGGAAGTGTTGTGGCTGCAGCTCCTCTACGCCCACAGCCTGGAAGTTTGGGTTGTAAACAATGGAGTGCAGCAGGAACTGGAGGTTGAAGTGAAGGCTCAGAAAAAGTTGACAGTCAGGTGCACTATTATGCTTTGTACGAGACTAGATTAGGTTTACACAATTAAAGGGCTTTTTTTTTAGGATCCTGCATATCCACAGTTGTGTGATTAAAGGGGATGTGTAGTGTTTGTTCTACAACTAGCACAGGGATCCCTTGCATTCAGTGTGTATATGCAGACTTTGATTCTATTCTGTGGGCTTCAGTCCATTTTCCAGGCCAGATATGACTGTTGAAATCTATGGGTCCATGAAAGCCACAAACAGTACTGTATATTGATACCTTCTGTGCTTTGTTCGTTTTTCACAGACCATTTTTTAGGACACAGTCTGGAAATCCCTTTTATGGCTTTTCTGGCTAATCTGTAAATACCCGTTTTTCCGATGAAAGGGGCATGTCCTAACACTGTCTACCAGTTGCTGTGAAACTACAATTCCCAGCATGCACACTAAGGCTACTTTCACACTTGCATTTTTGCCTGATCTGGCAGGGATCAGCAAAAACCCTTCCATGATAATGAAAACGTCTGCATACGTTATGAACAGATCCGGTTGTATTATCTTTGACATAGCAACAACGGATCTGGCATTAAAGCTCTTGTAAGCCAATGGGGGACAGATCCGTTTTCTATTGTGTCCGAGAAAACTTGCAGCAGTTTTCTGTCCAATATGGGAATGGAATGCATTTTGGAGAGTTCTTTTCAGTTTTGTCCCCATTGACAATGAATGGGGACAAAACAGAAGCGTTTTTCTCTATTATTGAGATCCTCTGGTGGATCACAATACTGAAATTGTTAAACGTAAGTGTGAAACTAGCCTTACTCGGCTAAAACTCCCATAGAAGTGAATGAAACATGCTGGGAATTGTAGTTTTACAGCAGCTGGAGTGCTGGAGGATGTAGACACGTGGTTTAGTAACATGACCTGCTAACCAGTAGTAAGGGTGCCTTCACACATTGCAGATTTTGTTGCAGAAATTTCCATGGCTGAAAAACAGTTCTGTTTACCTGAATGGGGCTTGCAGAAATTCATGTGGAATGAATGGAACTGATTTTCAGTCGCAGAAATGGCTCCATTTGTATAATACCAATCACAAACCCTGATCTTGTTGATTTAGGTTTGTTTTTTTTCTTGCCCTAAGGTTGTGAAAACAATTGGACTTCGAGAAGTCTGGTTCTTTGGACTACAATACCAAGATACAAAGGGTTTCTCAACATGGCTAAAACTCAACAAAAAGGTAACACCTTGTTCTGTTTTTTATGACTTTGACCATTTAAAGGGAACCTGTCATCTCCGAAACACCCCCTGAACTAGAGTAAGCGTTGTATAGTGTAAGTGATGATGAATCCGAATATGTAAGTTTTTTCTTCATACTCACTTCGATTCTGACGCTGTGCTCCCACAAACCAGCATTAAAATGCCTTGAGAGGACTCTTCTTTGAGTCCTCTCCATTATGTGAGTGAGCACTGGAGTCCATTGAGTGTATTTTACTGCTGGTTTGTGGGAGAACAGTTTCAGAATGGAAGTGAGTATGAATATAAAACTTACATATTCGGATTCAGCATCACTTACACTATACAACGCTTACTCTAGTTCAGGGGGTGTTTCGGAGATGACAGGTTCCCTTTAAGTGTATTGGGTCTTCTGATAACGATGACATATCCTGAGGATACTGTAGGTCATCAGTATCTGATTGGCAGGGGTCCAACACCCCCATCAATCAACAGTTTGCAGCAGCTCTGGCATCGAAACCAGGCACCAGAAGTACATGGCTTCATCCACTATGTAAAGGTGCATCTGGTTACTGCAGCGCTGCTCCCATTCACTTTACTATTCGTACTTAAAGGTATTTTCCACCTTTTTACATACTGATAACCTATCCTCTGGGAGATGAACTTCAGTATGCTGGCACTCCCACTACACAGTGGACGGAGCCAACTAATCATGCGGGTGTCGGATCCCCACCAATCTGATATTGATGACCTCTTCAGAGAAACTACATAGACCCTTAAAATGTCAATCTTTAATGTTATCTCTCATTTAAAATCACCCTGAAAATAATATAAATTCATATAATAGTGAAGATACTTAATTTAACCAGTGCTGAACACCTCAGTACCATACATTTATCAATATAGCATCAACCATCCATTCAACTGGTTTAATGTAGGTGGAGGCAATGAGGGTATCCTGGGTTACATAGGGTGATACAAGGGTGATACCGTATTGATGCTTAGTCCTAATATGGCCCTATCTATATCCTTTGCCCAGGGACAACTCCTAGTGGTGGAGATTCCCTGTCCTCGAGCCTAACCTATTAACCCTATTATACCCTACAGCCTTGCCATGCCTCATTTATCTCTCATTATATAAGCCTCTATTAACCTCGACGCGTTTCCCCCTTCTCAGGGTTCCTCAGGAGGCAATACTTAACAATGGCATATGTTCATAAACAGATTAGTGAAAGGTTATCATACGCTTAACTCAATACATTTTCATAGTGTGTAACCTGGTGGGAAATTCCCCTGATTAATAGATTAACATTGCGTATGTGATAACCAACATGTGTATGGTGAGAAAATTATGTTTTAATTTCATCACATTAGATGTATGGGAAGAGGCACTTATCTCAGGGCTCCAGATGTGTCTATGTGTCCAATGTGACTAAGAATTTACAAATGACGACAAGACTTTTTAGTCTTGTCGCCATTTGCGCCTAGACCCGACCGGCATTTACCGATACTAGGCTGCGCTAGTGCGCAGCCTAGTATCAGACAACATGGAGCGCGCTGCTCTCAGCGCGCTCCATGTTCCATCAGCAGCACAGGGGAGAAGGAAGCTCTCCCTCCCCCGTGCTGCTGCTGCCACCATTGAGCGCTCGGTAACACGTGACACATACGTCACACTCAGGGAGGTGACCCACTGGTCACTCGGGACGGAGGCTGCCGTTCTACTCACCTCCTGGACGAACCTAAGGACGGGCACATGCGCGAGGAGAAGCAGCAGGCGCTGTCTTTTCTAAGCCTTTGATTCGTTGCTTGCACTTGAAGCACCGCCCACATCGCTGAGGGAAAAGCACAAGCGTGCATTTCACTGACAAGGATGGAGGCGCTCAGGGTCCTTATAGACATGCAAAAAGTGCTGGTAAAGGGGCAGGTGAGGAGCGGGGAAACTTTCTTGTAGTAGTGGTGTCCTGAGGTCAGGGCTTATTGCGCGAGGTGAGGAGACTCCGCTGACTGTCCCTGGGACCTGGCTCCTGTGTCAGTGTGTTACCTGCTGTTAGAGGGAGCTTTACCCTGGAGTCAGTTTTAACAAAGCACCTTAATATGTCTTCCATTCTTAATCAGTGTTGGGTCATAGGACTCCCCTCTCCCCCCACCCATCTCCACAGATGAGAGGTCCTCCTACCTATGCAGAGCAGTCACCCCATGCAGAGTTCACTGCCTCCTCAGGCTCATGCACACAGTCAGGGTGATGGTGACTGGTCTAACCTGAACTCCCTGCATCATAGTGATCGCTGGTGTACTGTACGCCCAGCATTGTATGACTTGTCTCCCAGTCAGGCTGGAACATCACTCTGGTGCAGGGAATCTAGGCAAGGTGAGCGTCATGGGTCCGTGAGATGCGGCTGTTACATGGACCATTTTTACTGACTCTTCCCTATGCAAAATTAGCCTAAGGGCTTATCCAGATGACCGTATATTTGTGTACGCAATTTTGCAGAACGGATGCAGACCCGTTCATTTCAATGAGGTAGCAAAAGATGTGCTGTCCACATCCTTATGTCTGTTCCATGGCCCTGCGAGAAAGACAGAACATGTCCTATTGTTGTCCACAATTGCGGACAAGAATAGGCATCTCTAACATAGGGCTGGCCATTCCGTTCTGCAAAATGCGTAATGCACACGGCCGGTGTCTATGTTTTGCGGACCCCAAGACAGATACGGTCGTCTGAATGAGTCCTAAGGGCCCATTCACATGACAGTGATTAACAGCTGTCACATAGCTGCTTTTAGAAACATTGCAGTCTATGGGGCTACTCAGACAGCAGATAGCAGCTGTCAAAAAATAGGACATGTGCTATTTTTTGGCACATTTTCACTGCTAGGTCGGACTGCACCTGTCCAATGGCTGGTAAAAATGGGTACACTATGTTAGAAAGAAATACATTTAATAAAAAGGAATGTCCCATTCATTTTAATGGGAAGGATCGCTCCAAACGGCCTAGCGCTGTCAATCAATTTTCAGAGGGGCGTGGACGTCGGCATCGGAGAGAGCCTCGGGACCCGGGGGGCGGTGAAGAAGCGGTGCTCAGGAAGAAAGAGCCCGCCCCCCGGTGCTCCGAAGGCTCATTAACATAAAGATTAAAGGTCTTTTTTCAGCACAACCGCTGCGCTGTACTCTGCAATAAAGGTATGTTCTAACTGTAGAAGTCAAGGGGTTTTAACCTATGTATTTAAATACATAGGTTAAAACCTAGTGACAGAGCCGCTTTAAAGTATAAAAAAATATCTTCTTTGCAGTGAACACGTAACAGTCACCTTGTTCCCCCCAAAAATAGGACTGTTCTATTATGGGCCAGACGTTCCATCTTCTCCTCCAAGTCTTTTTTTAATTATAATTATATGTATTTAAATTTGGCGACTAAAAATTTTATTTGGCTCCTAAATTTTTCAGTTCAGGAGCCAATGGCTCCTAGGTATTTTTTTTAGTCTGGAGCACTGTATCTGCAATGTTCAGATGAGGATCACCTAAAGTACTCACAGTCACTCCAGATGCCGGATTAGTGACTGTCAATGGTGTTTCCTCCAAATCCTGTCTCTCCCCAAATGGCCTCAAATGGTCTGAAAGGTAACTCAATCAAGGGATATGAGGTTTATATACCCTCAATGAGTTCTCTCCCTCCCCCATCTCTGTTTAAACTTATTCAGAGCCGCCCTAAAACGTCAATTCCGGCATGTGTAGACACTTCCAGTCACGAGTATCCACCGTTTGGAACGCATCTAGGTCAGATGACCCGAACTTCCGTTATTTAGATTGCAAATGCAAGACGTTTAGTCACATAGGCTGTCCACGGTCATGTGCCCGTATATCAAATTTGGTACGCCAGTTTGGTACGCAAGTTTGGTATGCAAGTTTGATACAACAGTATGGAACACAAGTTTAATATGCAAATTAGAACGCAAGTTCGGAACGCAAATGCCAGATGCTCTAAAGGCCCTTGACAGTAATCCTGTGGATCCCTTATCATTTGGTGACAGCCTGTTCATTTATAATGTTCCTAAGTATTACAAAAAGGGGGGGGGGATTCCTGAGGCCTAAATCAATCTCTCATACTACCAAACACTTGATACTTATTTTCTACTGGTTGTTTAGCTATTAATATTAGATACCATGGTATGCAAATCACATGAGGATCTACCAATACATTCTAAGATCTCTCTGTGAATTTAAAAACATTCGGGCACTTCTCGTGCCTCAGGCTTAGCTAGGATCATATTGTATCAAGTACAGAATCCATCTCAAGGAGCATATACTCAAAGGAAACTACTAAAGGTAAGTCTCTCATTTAACCCCAGTTGAGATTGTGAACGGAACCTATAGATCCAGTAAGTTTCTCTCTGGAGAATCTTCCTGTCCCGATCGCCCTTTCTTATAGTCTGGGGTATCAGTTCCAGGACCGAAAATTTAAGAACTTTAGGATCACCTGCATGACATTCCTCTACATGGCTTGCTACTGGTGTAGCATTCTTTTTCTGGATATCATTCACATGTTCACAAATCCTTCTAAGTTCCCGAATTGTTTTCCCTATGTAGTCCTTTGGACATGGGCATTGACATATGTAAACAGCTCCCTTACTCCTACAATTTATAAAGTCCCTAATAGGGACCCTTTCCTGTGTCACAGACCCAACAATCACTTTTGATGTGGACACGAAAGAACATGCCTTACATAATCCACATCTAAACATTCCTAGTGGCTTACGATCCAACCAAGTGCCACTATTACCAGGTGTCTCATAGTGGCTGTATTAGCCTGTCTCTGAGGCTTCTTCCTCTCCGATAGGTAATACTTGGTGTGCTAGTCACCACTTCAGTTAGGTCCTTATCCATAAGAAAGATAGGCCAGTATTTCCCCATGATTTCTCTGATCTTTCTATTTGCCACATCATAAGTGGAAATCAGACGGATGGGAGTTTGTTTGTCACTCTCCAACTTTTTCTGTGTGAGTAAGTTAGTACGGTCTTTAGATTCTGCTCTCTGAAAGGCTTGCGTTAGGATATAATTTGGATAACCCCTATCCAAAAGTCTGTTAAGAGCTCTGGCTTCACAATGAAAGTTCTCCTTACTAGAGCAGTTTCTTCTCACCCTTAAATATTGGCCCCTTGGGATGCCTCTTTTAAGGGTGGGGGGATGGTAACTCTGCCAGTGTAGAATAGAGTTAGTGGCTGTTTTTTTCCTGAAAACACTTGTATTCAGTCTATCACCTTCTTTGGTAATAAGTACATCAAGGAATGTGATTTGTTTATCTTGAATTTCAAAGGTAAATTTCATACCGATGTCATTGATATTAAGTTGATTAATCAGATCCTTGAACTCCTGTTGAGTCCCAATCCATATTATAAAGACATCGTCTATGAATCTTGCCCATAACACAATCTTTTCATTCCACCAGGTATCCTGTCCTGGGAACACGATTTTATCCTCCCACCAGCCCAGGAAGAGGTTTGCATATGTGGGGGCACAAGGGCTCCCCATAGCGGTCACCCTGAGCTGGTGGTAGAATTTTGTGTTGAATATGAAAATATTGTGTGTCAGGACGTATTCTAACAACTCCAGTATAAATGCATTGTGTGTTTGACAGTGTACCCCATAAGTTTTAAAAACGTCAGCCACTGCCATTAGTCCTTTGTCATGTGGGATCGAGCTATACAAAGATTCTACATCAATGCTAGCTAAAAATGCTGTGGATCCACTTGTAAGGAGTCAATTGTATTCAGAAAATCTGTTGTATCCCTGGTGTATGAAGGGAGAGATAATACAAAGTTCCTCAAAACAAGATCAAGATATATTCCACAATTCTGTATGAGGGAGTCAACCCCCGAGACGATTGGACGTCCTTTTAGTGGGTTAACCCCCCTTGTGGATCTTGGGGGAGTGCATAGAATGTTGCAATTCTCGGGTAACTTAGGTATATATAATTATACTCACTCTTACTAATTACTCATTTTTGGAAGCCCCATGTCAAAAAATTTTTCAGTTGTTCTATGAACAATACAGTCGGATTGTTGGGTAATATTCGATAACCATCACAATCCTTCAGTAGGTCCTGACACATCTGGAGATAGATCTTATGATCCATCACTACCAAGTTTCCTCCCTTATCGGAGGGCTTTATAATTATGGTTTTATCCCTCTCCAGACACATGAGGGCCTCTGACTCCTTCTTGGTCAAATTATATTCACCAGCAGATGTAACTTGCATATGTTCAAGTTCTTTTGAAACCATGTTTAGAAAGATGTCTATATGTTCATAATTCGAAGGTGGGGGCATTTTTGTACTTTTTAGGCAGAGATCAGTGAAAGGGCCTTCCCCTGGATCACGGGAACCTCTGTACCACAGGTCCATAAAGATTTCTAAATCTGAGAAGTCTTCCTCATTTATGCCTAGTTTCTCGCATGATTGACGATTGGCATTTTTAAAGAATTTGTGCCATTTTAATTTTCTACAAAATAAATGTATATCCTTGATCCAGTTGAACACTTCAAACCTGGTGGTCGGGACAAATGAGAGGCCTTTTCTTAATGCACTGATCTCTGCTTCATTTAGCACTCGTGGTGATAGACTTATGACTTGGAGGCTACCGTGGGACCCTGGGTCCCTGATGTCTTTGTGCGGTCTCTCAATTGGTATGGGGTTTGTTTCTCTAAAAAGCCACTATATTCTACACTGGCAGAGTTACCATCCCCCACCCTTAAAAGAGGCATCCCAAGGTGCCAATATTTAAGGGTGAGAAGAAACTGATCTAGTAAGGAGAACTTTCATTATGAAGCCAGAGCTCTTAAGAACAGACTTTTGGATAGGGGTTATCCAAATTATATCCTAACGCAAGCCTTTCAGAGAGCAGAATCTGAAGACCGTACTAACTTACTCACACAGAAAAAGTTGGAGAGTGACAAACAAACTCCCATCCATCTGATTTCCACTTATGATGTGGCAAATAGAAAGATCAGAGAAATCATGGGGAAATATATACTTATCTATAGGTTCCGTTCACAATCTCAACTGGGGTTAAATGAGAGACTTACCTTTAGTAGTTTCCTTTGAGTATATGCTCCTTGAGATGGATTCTGTACTTGGTACAATATGTTCCTAGCTAAGCCTGAGGCACGAGAAGTGCCCGAATGTTTTTAAATTCACAGAGAGATCTTAGAATGTATTGGTAGATCCTCATGTGATTTGCATATCATGGTATCTAATATTAATAGATGAACAACCAGTAGAAAATAAGTATCAATTATTTGGTAGTATGAGAGATTGATTTAGGCCTCAGGATCCCCCCCTTTTTGTAATACATTATAAATGAACAGGCTGTCACTAAATGATAAGAGATCCATTTAGGATTACTGTCAAGGGCCTTTAGAGAATCTGGCATTTGCGTTCCGAACTTACGTTCTAACTTGCATATTAAACTTGTGTTCCATACTCTTGTACCAAACTGGCATACCAAACTTGCTATACGGGCACATGATCGTGGACAGCCTATGTGACTAAACGTCCTGCATTTGTGATCTAAATAATGGAAGTTCGGGTCATCTGACCTAGATGCGTTCCAAACGGTGGATACTCGTGACTGGAAGTGTACACACGCCGGAATTGACGTTTTAGGGCGGCTCTGAATAAGTTTAAACAGAGATGGGGGAGGGAGAGAACTCATTAAGGAGGGTATATAAACCTCATATCCCTTGATTGAGTTACCTTTCAGACCATTTGAGGCCATTTGGGGAGAGACAAGATTTGGAGGAAACACCATTGACAGTCACTAATCCGGCATCTGGAGTGACTATGAGTACGTTAGGTGATCCTCATCTGAACACTGCAGATAAGTGCCTCTTCCCATACATCTAATGTGATGAAATTAAAACATAATTTTCTCACCTTACACATGTTGGTTATCACATACGCAATGTTAATCTATTAATCAGGGGAATTTCCCACCAGGTTACACACTATGAAACTGTATTGAGTTAAGCGTATGATAACCTTTCACTAATCTGTTTATGAACATATGCCATTGTTAAGTATTGCCTCCTGAGGAACCCTGAGAAGGGGGAAACGCGTCGAGGTTAATAGAGGCTTATATAATGAGAGATAAATGAGGCATGGCAAGGCTGTAGGGTATAATAGGGTTAATAGGTTAGGCTCGAGGACAGGGAATCTCCACCACTAGGAGTTGTCCCTGGGCAAAGGATATAGATAGGGCCATATTAGGACTAAGCATCAATACGGTATCACCCTTGTATCACCCTATGTAACCCAGGATACCCTCATTGCCTCCACCTACATTAAACCAGTTGAATGGATGGTTGATGCTATATTGATAAATGTATGGTACTGAGGTGTTCAGCACTGGTTAAATTAAGTATCTTCACTATTATATGAATTTATATTATTTTCAGGGAGATTTTAAATGAAAGATAACATTAAAGATTGACATTTTAAGGGTCTATGTAGTTTTGATGTCTTAATAATGTAGATAAAGTGGACTCGGTAAATCATGTGGTAACAATTTGTGGTAATTCTGATCCTCTTCAGAGAAAGCAGTGAGTGATTGCTATGTTGGCTGTTGACTGGGGAGACAACTTGATGTAGCTTCATCTGCTGCACCATTGGCAGTTGCTTTCGTATAGCTTACATGTACATAGCTTCTTTATATCATACACAGCACTATTGATATTCTTTAATCAGGTCACTGCTCAGGATGTACGGAAAGATACTCCATTGCTTTTTAAGTTCCGTGCGAAATTCTATCCAGAGGATGTTTCTGAGGAACTAATCCAAGATATCACCCAGCGACTCTTCTTTCTCCAAGTGAAGGAAGGCATTCTGAATGACGACATTTACTGTCCACCAGAAACAGCAGTGCTCCTTGCTTCATATGCCGTGCAGGCCAAATATGGGGACTTTAACAAAGATGTGCAAAAACCAGGCTACTTGTCACAAGACAAGCTGCTTCCTCAGAGGTATGCATATACAGAATTTCCGTCCTACTGTACATTTTGTCAATTATTCAGTTATTTTCAATCAATGTTCTGGGCTATTTGTTACTTTTGTAATAATCCATAGATTAGTGGGGAGACATGGCATTGTGATTGGTGGGGTTCAGGATCCTAAGACTCCACAAGAATGAAGAGGGACAGGTGTCATGCCCTGTCGGCTCCTGATGTATTCCTGCTAAAGTGCACCAGCAGTATACTGGAAACTGTGTAGTAGTTTTATTATGGAATAAGGCTGTTGTCACACTCGACCCAGGAGACCTGTGCACCTTTGTCATTTTCTCATCAAAAACAGGAACAGATCCTAAAAAAAAAGGAGAGAGGTTAAGAGTTTGTGACATGTTGAGGATTTGATACTGATTTTGGAGCCAGTTGTACATACGTTGAAACTCCTCATAACTGACAACAATCCACATCCCATGCATATGAAAATCTGTAACAATAAGTGGCTTTTCTCATGGATTTTCGTGTATGCAGGACTTTTGTCCTGGCCAAAAGCCATTATATACGACGGGGATCCACTGCGCGACTGTGTCTGGCTATGCCGGCATAGTCTGTTCCGGCAGGGAAACAGATTTTCCCGAAGTTCAATAACATGGATGTTAACTTAGCCTAATAGGTTGTAATGATCTGCTTTCTCTGTCTAGAGTTCTGGAACAGCACAAACTTACTAAAGACCAGTGGGAGGACAGAATCCATGTCTGGCATGAAGAACACAGGGGCATGCTAAGGTAACTGACGATTGGAATGGTAAATTTGTGTTATGAATGCAAGACTGTTTCTATTGCACCAAACATCACAGTAGGGTTCTATGGTGGCCTCAGTTTGTTTCACTAGAATTGCAGGGGCAGTGGATGTTGTGGCCTTTAAAACGTGGACAGAACATTAAAATTGTAAAAATACTGGGGGAGATTTATCAAACTGGTGTAAAGTAGAACTAGCTTAATTGCCCATAGCAACCAATCAAATTTCAGCAACAAAACGAAAATTATGTCTTCATTAAAGATGCAATCAACAATCATTCTGGTAATGGCCCCATGGAAAAGACCCTTAAGAAACAAAGTGTCACTGTTGCAGTGTTATCAAGAAACAGTCCTTGGGGTACTGGGATCACTGATGCTGTGTTTGATTTCTCAAGCTGTCTTAAACTGTTTTTCAGGGAGGATGCCATTCTAGAGTACCTGAAGATTGCTCAAGATCTGGAGATGTATGGCGTTAACTACTTCAGCATTAAGAATAAAAAGGGCTCTGAACTTTGGCTAGGAGTGGATGCCTTGGGACTGAATATTTATGAACAAAATGACAGGTAACATATTTATCATGGAGACGGTTTGTGATAAGCTGACAAAATCATCTAGTTAATAGAAGTAGTTAATGATTTTTTTAAGAATCAGAATCTTGTGAAGATCATGGTGTAACGAAATGGGGGAAAATTTAGTATAAAAGCAGACAGTGCTTGGTGATGTCCACAGCCGCTGCCACTGTGTGCAGTAGTTTTAAATAGAAATACACCTGATTGTTTGAGAAACTGTTGGGATTGCCTCTTTCAGTCAGCATTTTATTATGGAATAAGTTGTCTGCTTGGTCTGCGGTGACATCTCCAGACTATTGTATAATGACGGTTTGTTTCTTCCAGGTTTTTATTTTGACCACTTTTATCTTTCTCTTTTACACATGTCATTAAAATATTAGGAATTGTTGGTTTTATTTTGTGTAGACAAGAAGGGGCTATATAATGGTGATAGCTGTTCTTCCACAAGATGCTAGCCTAGGCTACATTCACACGGCAGTGAAAAAAAAATGGCCATTAAAAACTGTCAGCTTTACATGGTCATTCGGCATCCATGTGTGCATTCATTCTCTGGCAGTTTGTCCATTTTAATGGCTGTTTTACAGCCCTTTTTCAACAGATGAATTTCATCCCAATCCTGGCAGTGTCCGCAGTACACCCCATCCGTGCATATGTATAATAACCCCCCCCCATAGTGCCCTCAGTGTCTATAATGCCCCCCATAGTATCCCATATATATATATATATGAACCTCAACATTCCCCCTGTAAATAAAATGTCCCCCAGTAGTAGTGCTCCCCTAGTATAAATAAGCCCCCACAGCGGCACCAATTTTGCGGAGTATGAAAAAAAATTAAAATACCTTGTCCACTTTAACAAGCTGACACTTGCTCAACATAGGAGGGAACTGTAAGAGTGAAGAGCGATTATCGGATGAGGCACTTTAACGCGTTTTTAACGGCCTTTAGACAGGTGCACTCCTGTCCTTATGATTGTTAAAAATCCCTTTGATTTCAGTGGGGTCTGTCTGGTCGTGAAAACAGCCATTGAAAAAATGGCCATGTGAATAACGCTATAGAACCCCATTGGTTCTAAAAATGGCCATGTGATGGCTATTACTAAAATGACTGTCACACACCTGTTGTTGTGTGAACTTATCTCCTGTGAGAAAAAAAAACATTCACATCAAAATCAATATCTGATCTCCATGGGTTCAACACCCCTGCCGATCAGCTATTTGATGTGGAGGCGGTGGTCTATGCGAGCACTGCTTCCTCTTCGTTACACTGCACGTTGTCTCCCCTATGGAGGTGGTGCAGTGTAATTACAAGAATTTGCTCCATTTAAGTGAATGGAGCAAGTACTTGTAACTCCTTTAAGGGAGAGTAAGGGTTTAACTTGCAACCCCTTTAAGGGAGAGTTAGGAGTTAACCATACACAATAGTGTGAAATTTTCAAGATTATTTATATATATATATATATATATATATATATATATATATATATATATATATATAATATATATATTATATATATATATATTATATATATATATTATATATATATTATATATATATATATATATATATATATATATATATATATATATATATATATATATTATATATACATATACATTTTTTTTATATATATAAAGATATGGAAAAAGATTGAAAAGAAAATTGCCACAAATACTGAAAAAAAAAAATTGGTCTTTGTATGTGTGTATCATCTTGTCACATTCATGCATCAGACATTTTCCGTAGTCACTTTCCTTGGGGTTGGCCACTGTTTCTTTATTTTCACACAACTGCTGGAAATTACACATAAAGACTTTCTGATAGTGCATGGGCTAGTTCCCCAGTGCATAGCCCCTGTTATTTAGTAACTGGTGTTATGTACTGTTTCTAGCACAACTACTTTAAAGGGGTTTTCCAGAATTTTAATATTGATGACCTATCCTCAGGATAGGTCATCAATATCAGATCAGCGGGGGTCTGGCACTTGTCACCCCTGTCGATCAGCTGCTTGAAGAGAAAGCCATGCTCCATGCGAGCGCTGCTTTCCCTTCATTGTTTACCTGCTTGACATTACAGCGGTGAGCAGGTGTAACTACAAGCTGTCCCACTTGGGGGCGGCTCCTTCCTATCCAAGTGTATAAGAACGAGCCGTCCCATTGGAGTGAATGGGACGGCTTGTAGTTAAACCTGCTCACCGCTGCAATGTCGATGGCAAGCAGGTAAACAGTGAAGGGAAGGCTGCACTTACATGGAGCATGGCCTTCTCTTCAATCAGCTGATCGTCGGGGATGCTGGGTGTCAGACCCCCGCTGATATTATATTGATGGCCTATCCTGAGGATAGATCATCAATATTATAATCCTGAAAAACCACTTTAAGTTTGTTTGTTTTTTTCCATACTCTGCATCATTTGAAAGGTAAAAATCGATCCTAAATGGATGTGTTTGTTTTTTCTTTTTCTTTTCCAGATTGACACCCAAGATTGGGTTTCCATGGAGTGAGATCAGGAACATCTCATTCAATGACAAGAAATTTGTTATCAAACCTATTGACAAGAAAGCTCCAGTGAGTATACATAAATAAATATACTTAGTGTATTATGTGACTCAAGTCTGATCCTATTTGCTGCATACTGAACTGTAAGTCCTTACACAAGTTGACACAAACTATTCTCTCCGCTTTAACAAATGAAAATATTGGCCTTAATTTATCAAACCTGGCATGGGCGCCGCCGGCCTTCATAATAATTGTTAATTTGTAACCAGGCACAGGCAGTCCTTGTGCCAAACTGAAAACTACTCCAGCTAGTAGATGCCATAGATTCCAGTCATCATTTATGCCAGTTTCTGGTGTAAATGATAAATGTTGCAGGGCTGATGGCCCGTCCTCGCCATGTACCCTTTTGAAAACTAGTAAAGAAGGTGTAAAAATGTCAGTTGCAACTAAATCTAGTCGCAGAACCAGGTGTAATCCACACATTACACGTCTACTATTACCTATCAGTACCAGTACAGAGGGTTGTTAGCCCAGTACATCTCACAGTACTACATAGTCTGCACGGCTCATCTGTCATCATCCTTCTACCAGCCCAAATTCATCTCTCTTTGTTAATCAAGATGAAGGGAAAAAAACCTCCATGAGACATATCAGGGCCCATTCACATGACCATATACTTCAGTCCGCATCCGTTCCGCAATTTTGTGGAGCAGTTGCATATTTATTAATTTCAATGGGGCTGCAAAAGATGCAGACAGCACACCGTGTGCTCTCCACATCCATACTTCCATTCCGTGGCTTCACAAAAACGATAGTCCTATTGTGGGTAAGAATAGACATTTCTATAACAGGCGAACTGCAAAAATGGATATGGTCGTCTGAATGAGCCCTGAGTGAAAAGGTTCCTTCGGCATGCAAATTAGCTCTTAACAAGCTCTGCCTCTAATGCCACCAGATGTAAGGCAGCTATCCTATAGGTCAATATTCAACCCTCAATCACGCCGAGACGGCTGTGTGCAGATGAGGTGCTGGCTTACTTATTATCCAAGTCATGTCTCAATGCCTAGTTAAAGGGTCTCCAAATAGGCTCTCTTGTCTTGTTACATGTCAAGATGTAAAATGATTGTCTGCAAGATTTCTGTATTGTCATATATGTATACATTGTCATTAGGTCATCCCCTTAAGCAGTCTTTTTTTTTTTTTTTCAGAGGTGAGGCTGAGTTGAGAAGCAGAATGTGCCATATAGTTTTCTTGTACAGAAAGTGCCATGTAGGGGTTCAGAGCAGTGTTTTAGGTGCCGGTCTTAATAACCCCTATAGCTGGTGGCATATCGTCAAAATTATTAAGAGGCGCCGGCCTCTACTTATCTTCGGCACATCCAGAGCCAGTCTAAATGTAAGCCAGCTTCTGAGCTGGCTTACATTTAGAGCATTTTCTACGCCTAAAACAGGTAGAAAATGATGAATGAGGCAGGCCTACCAGCCCATCTCCTTCCCTGCCCAGGCTACGCCCACTTTTTTAGACCTGGCATGAGAAGGAAAAAGTCGCAGATTGTGGCGCAAATAACCTTTGCATCAGAAATACGCCTAATATAAACGTAAATAACCCCCTATAGTTTTCTTCCACAGTCATGATACAAATTTTGGTTCTCACAAAGTTCGCTGCTTCAGTGTTTTTCGATCATATTGTCAGATGTTTCTGTGGTATAATCATGCACAGTTATAAGCATTTTATGCATTTTTTTCCCTAGTATGCTGGATATCATCTTATGGGCCAAATCCTCACTGATGGCAAGCCGTTCTTGCCTAATCAGTACTCTGAGTTTATCACAACTTCTGTGTTTTTGTTTGTCCACCTGCTTTTTTAAGAATTGACCACAGGTTCTCAATGGGACTGAGATCTGGGGAATGTTAGTAGGTCAATTTGTGGTACGTCTGAAATTTGTGGAAATTAGGTTTGCAATTAATTTCAATTATTCTGATTTTGTGGAAAACAAAATTTGAATCAATTTCACATCTTTTTACTATGATGGTACTGTTTAGTGATTTTGCAGGAGAAATGTATCATGTGGTTAATATTTGTTATATTTTTCTGGTATATCAGTTTTGATTATGTCAGTGTTGTCGTACTTGGCACCAAATGAAAGTATGAAATAAATAGATAAAGCTTCACTAAATAGAGTTTCAAAAGTAAAATATGAGACCCAGGGGGTCTCTGATCACACTCCACTCACAGCGGTTATAAATGATACTGAAAGAAGAGTCTAGGTTTAAACTCAATAATTATTGGTTGGTAACAGTAGGGCAATCACTGAAGTTGAATCAAGAAATTAAAAATTTTTTTGAGGTGAATAAAAGTTCAGCTGACACTGCAGGTGTGTGGGAAACTTTTAAGGCATACTTTAGGGGGATATATATAAGAGAAATTACACGTGTTAAGCAACAAGATAGGGCCCAACTTATTGAATTGGAAAAGGAAGTTCAGGAAGGGGAGGCAAGGTATTTAAGTGATCCTAATGAAAAAAATAAAAAAAAAGCTGGGACCATGTCTTAGATAGATATAGAAATATGCTCCAGCTGAATGCAAAAAATAAGATGGACTCCCAAAATAAAAAATATCTACTGGAGGCTGGTACTCCCGGTAAAGTATTAGCTTCCTTAATAATGAACCAATCAAATAAGTCACATATAAGTAAAATCGTAGGAAGAAGTGGAAGGCTATGTAATACTCAAGAGGCAATCTTGGAAGAATTTGCAGTATATTATGAGGATTTATATAAGAGTAAACAAGAGAAGGAGGAAAGAGAAATAGAAAATTACATCAAAAGGATACCCCTACCTAAAATATCCGCTATTGATAAAAATGTTAGACAGCCCAATTACATTACAAGAGATAGACTCGGTATTAGACAATATTAAGAAGGATAAAGTTCCTGGAACAGATGCTATACCATTCGAAGCATATGCAAGATATAGGGAGACATTGAGGGGAGAACTCCTCGATGTATGGAACTTTTCTAAAACACAAGGGGGGGAATTTATCATTAGGAAAATATTTGAAGTCAGTTTTGCTTCAGTCTGTGTTGGAGTACTTTCTGCCACATTTATCAAACGTCACAGGTTGTTTGATAAATGTGGCTTGTCCTTAAACCTAACACTTCTGTCTAGGGAAGCTACTCCACTTTTCCTACGCCACCCTCCTCCTGGAGTGAGATTGCGACTATTTTGCGACTTTTTTAAAAAAGTCGCAATGATAAATCTGGAGTGAAACTCATTAACATGGCTAACCACACCCACTTTTCCACCCATATTACAAACTGGAGTGAGTGGTGTACACATGCAAAAAGTCGCAAAAAAGTCGCAAAAGCCCTATCGTGCGACTTTTTGAAGACATAATTCTGGAGTGAAGGTGTGATAAATCAGGGCCAAGGTCATTTACCGAATTCAATGCGAGAGGTTTTGATTACTTTAATATTGAAACCAGAAAAGGATGAAACAAGTACAGAGTCATATTGCCCCATTGCTTTGATTAATACTGACTGAGGAAAATTATACGTAAAATTATACATAAGGACCAAACAGGGTTTATGCCTAATTGTGGAACGTCAGATAACATCAGACGCCTCTTCCTAAATATTCAGGCAATTTCCTCAAACTCAGGAAAGAGTGATAGTCTCGCTCGATGCTACTAAAGCATTCGATACAATAGAATGGAATTACCTATGGATAACTTTGAGACACTACGGGTTTGGTGAACTATTCATTGACTGGATTAAACTTCTGTACGAGGATCCAGTGGCTAGGGTGGTGATTAATGGGGAAGTTTCCAGACCCTTTAAAATGGGAAGGGACTCTAAACAGGGTTGCCCCCTTTCACCATTCTTATTTGCCCTGGCATTGGAACCATTTGCCTGTGAGATCAGAAATAACAAAAGTATAGAAGGATTCCGGTATGCTGAAATAGAAGAAAAAATAGCCCTAAATGCGGACGATATATTATTATTCGTCCCTAACCAATCATCCTTTGACTGTATATCATTAAGACTTTGGGGGAATTCGGGGAATGTGCAGGGCTAGTTATAAATCGGTCCAAATCCGCCATGCTTCCTATAGATCAGGACAGAGTAGAGGGCAATAAAGAGCTGAAAATCATAAATAAGGGACAGGCCTTCGAATACCTAGGAATTAATATATCCAATAATGTGGGGAGTTATGAAGAATTGAATGTGGTCCCGACAATAGTTAAAGTTAGGAAATAAATCCATATATGGAGGAGAATGCCCTTATCTATGGCAGGCAGGATAGCATTATTAAAGATGTGTTTACTTCCTATGATAAATTATGTTCTGTATAATTCCCCGGTAATGATCAAACCTAAAACCTTTAAATTAATCGATAGCCTATTTAGGGAATTAGTTTGGAGAGGTAGGCAGCCAAGAATGAAAATGGAGTATTTCAAACACCCGGAAGGAGAAGGGGGATGTGCCATACCGGTCAGTTTTAGTTACTTTCAGCTTAAGCACATAATGGATTGGGAAAAAAGTCAGATGAATAGAGAAATTATGAGGAGTATGGACAAAGATCTAGAAAATAAAAATCTTTCTGAAATGCTGGAGATGGGGAAATTTAAAGAGGCAAAGTTTAAAAAATTAGTGACATGGACTATGTGTGGCAAAAAATAAAATTAATATTTGAGGTGAAAGGGGGAATGAATTTTACCCCAATATGGGGGAATCGATATCTAACAGAAATACATAATATCGAAAAAAACATTGGCAACAGTTGGGGATAAATTATTGGGGGCAATTATTCAGAGAACAGAAAATTAAGACGCAAGCCGAATTAGGTGTAAATGATGGACAAAGAAATAAACACTTCCTCTATTATCTTCAATTATTACATGCTTTACATAAAGAAAAAACTTATGTTGGAGTTAACCCCACACCTAGAATTATCGAAATGATAAGAACAGGCACTAATATAAGGAAGGTAATCTCCAACTTTTATAAATTAATAAGAAGACAGGAAGTAAACAAATTTCCAATCTCGACCCCCAAAAAATGGGATGGAGTTCTGGATCCCAATGATCATAGTCTGTGGGAAAAAATATACAGAGAAATTAAAAAAATATCGTATAGCGCCACTCAAAGAGTGACACAGTTTTTTATTGTCCATCGATTATACATAACACCAAAAAAAATGAAAAATATTATCCGGAACAAAATGGAAAATGCAAAAGATGCGGCATGCCTGAGGCAGATGACCTACATCTGCTTTGGACATGCCGGTATGTTTCTATCTACTGGGGGAGGGTGAGTGAGATAATAACTGAATGCATGAAAGTAAAAGTGATACCTGACATTAGAGTTTGTATTCTGGGCATATTTGAGTTAAGGAAGGAGAGGAGTAAGGAAATAGCGGTGAAAAAACTATTGTTTTATGCCAGAAAGTGTATTACAAGCGAATGGATTTCAGACAAAGCACCCTCCTTGCGAAAATGGATCATGTATGCAAATTACTCAATCGTGTGAAAAGATGATGTACAGTAAACAGGGAACGTTGGGGAAATTTGAAGAAATATGGAGCAGTTGGATTTTAAAATATATGAAATAGGGTGCCGGAGGGAGGGAGGGATTAGGATTGTATTGTAATGAAATAAGTATTTTGATTTTTATTGTACTATTATATGGAAATAAATAAAAATTTATATTAAAAAAAAAAAGTATGAAATATACTTTTGTCTAGAAATGCTACTACACTTTTTTCAAGCCACAACCATATTGGAGTGAGTTTGCAACTTTTTTTGCAAATTTTTAAAAAGTTTCAGTAATAAATTTGAAGTGAAACTGCGGTAATTAGAGGTTGCCCAGTTTCATGATATTGATGACCTATCCCTGGGATAGGTTTTCTGTATCACATGTGTTAAAAATGGCCCGGAGCACATCTGATCCCTCTTTCCTCTATAGTGTCTACCTACATGCCATCAGCATTGTAGTGGTGGTGCCATGTACAGTGCCTTGCGAAAGTATTCGGCCCCCCTGGAACTTTTCAACCTTTTGCCACATTTAATGCTTCAAACAAAAAGATATAACATTTTAAATTTTTGGTGAAGAATCAGCAACAAGTGGGTCACAATTGTGAAGTGGAACGAAATTTATTGGATCATTTAAACTTTTTTTTTTTTTTCAAACTAAGTTTTTATTGAAATTTTTCAAATAAAACATACAGTTGCATAGTCATATCATACTGTCACAAGAGGTCATCACACTGGATAACACAAATCAAGTGTCATATAGAAAACAAAGAAAACAACAAAAACCAAATTGAAGAACTCAAGTAGTCCTCAGGGGTTACCATCCGGAGGGCTTTATCACTCCGGAACATGGCGGAGGTACACTACGTCAGTCAGTGGAGTTAGAAAAGGGGGATTGACGCCAAAGACACCAGGTGGTTTCAAATATAGGGTAAGTGTGTCTGGATATGGCTAGGACCCGTTCATAGACATATGTGAGGTTAACCCTCCTAATGACCTCCGATATGGGGAGGATGTTGGGACTCTTCCAATTAGCTGCAATCGCCAGTTTTAGCAGATATGAGTATATGTGCAGTGCTGACTCTTCCCCCTGCAGGGAGTTGGTCGAGCCCAATACATAGAAGAGCCATTTGAGGCTGTGGTTGGACAACCAGGCTCAGAATAGTGGAGATCAAGGAGAACACCTCTACCCAAAGTGGTTTAAGAAGGGGACAGTCCCACAGAATATGCATAAGGGTCCCCCTACATCCATATCCCCTCCAGCACAAAGGAGAGACCCCTGGAAACATATAGCTCAATCTCTCTGGGGTGTAATACCAGCGAAGAATAGTTTTTAAGTAGGACTCATACTGAGTAACACAGGTAAAGTGTTTAGCCATGAGCCGTAGGGCCTGCTGCCATTGGGCATTAGTGATAGAAATATGGAGGTCCATATCCCAGGAGAGGAATGGAGCAGATTTGACAAAAGTCTCTTTGCCATTTAGAAGACCATATAACGGTCGCAAGGGAAGAGGAGAGAAGGAGGGCCTGGACCACAGTTCAAAAAGCTGCTTACAACCAGTCACCTGTAAGGGCGTGGAGAGTAGATGTCTAAGCCTCAGATATTTAAAGAACTCATTATTTGGAACATTAAAGGTAGCATGTAAATGTTCAAAGGGGTGCAGAACCGTACCTTGGTACAGATGGGCTACTAGAGTAATGCCGTATGCTCTCCAATTCCCCACCCCCAAATCTGGAATCAAATAGTCCAAGGTAGCTATGGGAGCAAAAGCAGAGATTGGAATATTCGCCTGTTCCCCTAGAGAGTGGAAGCTTCTCCAGTTCTCGATAGCCCCGCGGATGAAATGGGGCATATCTGAGGGGAGGCGAAAGGAGGCAGTCAAGGAGGCTAGCAGCAAAGCCTTGAGATCTTTATGGGGAGCTGTGACTGAAGCTACTTGGACCCAGTATTTGGAAGAGTCCCGTTTCCACCAGTCTAAGAGTTGGTTTACTTGTGTTACCAAAAAATAGTCATATATGTTTGGCAGGCCAAGGCCTCCAGCAGTTCTACGGGGAAACAGTAGTTTTGCCGTCATCCTCGGTCTCCTCCCCTTCCAGAGAAATTTACTGATCAGCTTAGAACACTTGGCAAAGAAACTTTTGGGAGGTGTGATAGGGAGGACCCTAAATAGGAATTTAGGGAGGGAAAACATTTGGAAGGTCGCTATACGACCAAGCCAAGAGATTTCATGTTGAGCGAATCCCTCCAACTCCTTTTCTACCTAGGTCAAAAGGGGAATATGATTGGCCTTATAGAGATGGGAAACCTTTGGGGTCAGGTTTATGCCCAAATATGAAATTTGGTCAGTCTGCCAATCTAGCTGAAATTCTTCCTGGAGAAGGGTTAAAACCCATGGGGGAATATTAATGGGCAACCCCTGGGACTTAGTTTGGTTCAGCTTGTAATATCATAAACAGCCAAAGTCCAGAATGCATTGCAGGGAGGCCCTTAGAGAAGGCACAGGATTTGTTAGCATAAGAATCACATCATCTGCATAAAGACTAATAGTATGGCTTACACCCCCTATATCAACCCCCTGTACTTCCTTGTTAAGCCTAATCGCCTGGGCCAGGGGCTCAATAGATAGAATAAACATTAATGGTGAGAGAGGGCACCCTTGACGGGTGCCATTAGTAATCCTGAATGATTTTGACAGGGCGCCATTCACCCTCACTTTTGCAGATGGATTGGAATAGAGAGCCTTAATGGAGGACAATATTGGACCGGAGAAGCCCATTTGACCTAGGACCGAGAAGGCAAAAGACCAGTTAATTCGGTCAAAGGCCTTCTCCGCATCCAATGTCACCAAAAGGGCTTTGGCAGTTTTAGTCTGAAGATGAGACAGGACACTCAGGACTCGCCTGGAATTTTCCTGGATCTGACGGCCTCTAACAAACCCCACCTGGTCCTTTCCAACAAGCGAGGGGATTAAAGGGGCCAATCTATTGGCCAATAGTTTAGCAAACCGTTTGTCGGTATTTAATAGTGATATTGGCCGATAATTTTTAGGGTCATCAGTTGACTTACCCGGTTTAGGGATGGTCACTATCGTGGCCTCTAACATTTCTGCGGGGAAAAAACCTTCTGCGGATGCTTTCTGAAGGGTTTGAAGAAGATGAGGGGCCAATTGCGTAGCAAAGGTCTTATAGTAGGAGTTGGAGAGGCCGTCAGGTCCAGGGGCTTTGTTGTTGGGTAGAGATTTAATGGTGGTCCCCAATTCCTCAAGGGAGAAGGGAGAGTTGAGTGCTCCCAATTGGGATTCTGTGAGAGAGGCCAAACCCAGTGAGGAAAGATATGCAGAGATGTCTTCTAGGGAAGGCGAGTGGATATTACCTAGGGACTCTAAGTTAAAGAGAGAGGCGTAGAAATCTCCAAAGCTATCGGCAATAGCAGAGGGAGAATTTTCTCTCCTGTAAAGGCATTTGTAAGAAAGGGTATCTTCGCTTTGGCAGCCCGCGAGCGAAGGCGATTGGCCAAGAGCCGTCCACTCTTATTATCCTGGGAGTAGAATGTAGCCTTAGCCACCTTCATACGGTATTCAAACTTATGCAGGAGGCACTCACGTAATTGGGACCGAAGCAGGGTGAGCCTGTCCACTTGCGTTTGAAGTATCGTGCGCTTATTCAAACTCTCCAGGGAACGGATCTCAGCCAATAACTCATCTATCTTACGAGCCCTCTCCCTTTTTCTAATGCTACCAAGTTTAATGAAAATGCCCCTCACATAGGCCTTGTGTGCGCACCATAGAGAAAAAGGGTTTGAGACAGAACCCACATTGTTAGTAAAATAGTCGGAGATAGCAGAGGAAATCTCGGCAGAGTGTTTTGGATGGCCCAAAAGGTATGTATTGTTCCTCCATAGGATATATGGTGTGTGCGCATGGGTTTCTTGTAAGGTAAGAGATACCGGGGCATGGTCGGCCCACGTAATCGTCCCTATAGAGAAAGAAGTGACAGAGGGGATGACAGAACGGCCCACCAGGAACATGTCTATGCGCGAATAGGTCTGATGGCGCGAGGAGAAAAATGAGTAGTCTCTCTCCGTGCTATGTTGTAGACGCCAAATATCATATAAATCCTCTCGGAGGAATAGAGAACCGATCGCGCCCGGACCTGCCCTAGCCGCCGCAGTGGTATGTAGTGATGGATCTAGTATAGAATTAAAATCTCCACTCCAAATAACATGCCCCACTTTCACTTTGTTCACTCTAGAGATCAGTTTTTGTAGGAAGGAGAGCTGGTGCTTGTTAGGCGCATAAACAAATACTAATGTAAAAACTACATTATTATTAGAGCATATCAAAATGATGAATCGGCCGCCAGAGTCCGCTACTATGGATTTCAGAGTAAATGCAAGAGCATTTTTCACCTCCACTAAAACTCCTTTTTTTTCCTCGGGTGGTGTGAGTGAAAGATGTGATGGAAACTCGCATGGCGGATTCTCATCCCATCCTCCTTCCTTAAATGTGTCTCTGTGGCACAGAAGATGTCACATTTCAAGGCTTTCACCTCCCTCCACATCAAGGATCTCTTGAAGGGGCTATTCAGACCCCTAACATTTAGGGTAGCTAGCTAAACAACCATTGTGAGGGAGGAGGTGAATTAGGAAGCAGTGTACCTGAGATATAGAGAGCAGGCGCCCTCTGTGAGCTGGGAGGAAGAAGGATGAGTCCAAGTAGGGACTCCAGCGGCTCAATCATCCAGGACCCCTGAGGTAAGACAAAAACAAAAATAACATATAAAAACAGGCAAAGAAAAAAGCGAACTAAATAAACTACATAAACAGCCTGACTCCCTATCGGGTTACTCATCATGGGCAAAAGAAAAAAAAAATGGCCAAAAACCTCAGAATTCAGGCCACTCAGACTTAACATAATAGCCAATATCTGAGAAGGACTCTCAACGGGTCGATTTCCGCTTAGAAGATACAGTTTGCCACTCTGGGGCTACGGTACCGGGCTTATTGGTCTGGGACCCAAAGTTCTCCTGCAAGTCAATATTCCAGGTGTGGAGAAGACTTCTCCCGGCTTCTAGGGAGCATATAGCATGTAGAGTTCCCTGATGATGAATCAGAACCTTGGTAGGGAACCCCCACCGATAAGGAATATTATGGTCCCGTAGTGCCGCAGTAAAGGGAGCCAGGGACCTGCGTTGTTGCAGGGTATGGGCAGAGAGATCGGTAAATAATTTCACTCCAGCATTAGGAGAAGGTAAAGGATCGGTCTTCCTTGCCACAGATAGAAGAGCTTCTTTGATATGGAAGAAGTGAATTTTAGCCAGCACATCCTTAGGCGTCGTATCTGGCAAGTGCTTTGGCCGGGCCACGCGGTGGACTCTGTCAATGATGAGGTCCCGGTCGGTAATCTCCGGAATCATAAGCTTGAGGAGGCTTTGCACAAAGCCCTGCAAATCCTTGGGTTGAATGTCCTCAGAGATCCCTCTGAACTTAACATTGTTACGGCGGGACCTGTCCTCCAGGTCCGCCACTTTAGATTTTAAGCAGTCCACTTCAGAGGATAGGTCATAGTGAGAGTCAATTAGCTGGTTATGGGACCCTGCAAATTCTCCCATTTTTGATTCTGCACGTGAAAGCCTCGTCTCCACCTCAGCTATAGAGGATTTTAGCGGCGCGACCAGGGCCGTGAGATCTTTTTGAATAGAATATGAATATGGCAGCATGTCCTTGATCATATTACCGGAGGCCAGCTGATCCGTAGTAGGAAAGTCTCTCAACGCTGAGACATGCACATCACTCACCTCCGGGGTGTCAGGCAGGGAATCTTGAAGCCTGGGCCTCTGCTTAGCCAGGCTCACCGTCGGTGAACTCACCGGCAAGGTGTCATGGCGCCGGGAGGAACCGCGCAGGGAGGCCAAAGTTGCGGCGGCCTGCACCGGAGGGGACAGCGAAGGACGTACCGGCTCCTCTGAGGTAAGTACCCCCTTGGGGGATCAAGATGGTGGCCTGCGGGCCAGGGCCGGAGGAGGCCGGAGACTGGGCGCCATCTTGCTCAGCTGGTTTTTCAAAGAAAAAGTCCAGTTTTTCCTGCGGCCGGAGCGATTTCTTGCCCCTGGGCATCTTAGATGAGATGAGGGAACCCGATGGAGGCAGGATGGGTCCGGATAGAGTCCGCTGCTTAGCTTAGTCGCTGGTTAAGCTCTGGAGCTCTGAGCTCACGTGGCCATCTTCTTCAGCAGGCAAGCCAAGCCCCCCCATTTAAACTTTTTTTTTTTGTAATAAAGCCTCGTCTACATTTCCGTTTTTCACTGACGTGTGCTGTCCGCAATTTTCACGGACAGCACACGTACCCATTGATTTAAATGTATCTGTTCACACTTCAGCATTTTTCTACTGAGTGTGGGTCAGTAAAAAAATCACTGAGACATGCACTACTTTGATACGTGATGCGGTCCAAGCACGCCCATTGAAGTCTATGGGTCCGTGAAAATCACTGACATACATCCGTGTTGTGTCCGTGATGCGTCCGTTTTTCACTGATGACTAATAGGAGCTTCTTTGGAAATTATTTTTCAGCTGAGCAACGTCAGTGAATTACGGATGCCACACGGATGGTAAAAACGGACACACGGACCAACCACGGATCCTTCACGGACAGCTTCACTGATGAAACACGTACGTTTTTTTTTAACGAATGTGTCACTGACACGGAAATGTGGACGAGGTCTAAAACTGAAAAGTGGGGCGTGCAAAATTATTCGGCCCATTTACTTTCAGTTCAGAAAACTCACTCCAGAAGTTCATTGAGGATCTCTGAATGATCCAATGTTGTCCTAAATGACTGATGAAGGTAAATAGAATCCACCTGTGTGTAATCAAGTCTCCATATAAATGCACCTGCTCTGTGATAGTCTCAGGGTTCTGTTTAACACCTTAAGGACCCAGCCATTTTTCACCTTAAGGACCAGGCCATTTTTAGCAAATCTGACATGTCTCACTTTATGTAGTGATAACTTTAGAACGCTTTTACTTATCCAGGCCATTCTGAGATTTTCTCGTCACATATTGTACTTCATGACAGTGGTAAATTTGAGTCAAAATATTTCATTCTTATTTATAAAAAAAATACCAAATTTACCAAAAATTGAGAAAAATTTGCAAATTTCCAAATGTATTGTGCTGCATTCGACTGTCAGCGTTTCACACTGTGAGACGCTGACCGTTGCCTAGGAGACCCAGCGCTGTGGCTGGGTCTCCTGGGCTTCCGTAGATGGGAGTCCCAAAGCCTGTGGGCAAGGCATCGGGGCTGCCATCTCAACCATCGGGCCCCCTCCACCGCCTCACGGGGACCCGATGGCTTTAAAAAGCTGCCGGATTTGGGTACCAAAAGATTTCCCAAGTTTTAACCCTTTCAGTACCGAGCCACTTTTCACCTTAAGGCTAGGGCTACACGACGACATTTGTCGTGCGACATTGTGTTGCACCATTGTCGCGCGACAATTTTTATAATGGAAGTCTATGGTGTCGCGCTGCGACTGCGACACAACAGTTGCAGAAAAGTCCATCCAGGATGTGTAGTTGTGCACTATGTGTCAGTTGCGCAACACATGACGTCGTATAGCCCTAGCCTAAATGCCAGGCTGATTTTTGCTAATCTGGCATGTGTCACTTTATGTGGTAATAACTTTGGAACGCTTTTACTTATCCAGGCCATTCTGAGATTGTTTTCTCGTCACATATTGTGCTTCACGACAGTAGTACATTTGGGGCAAAATATTTCATTTTTATTTATAAAAAAATTACCAAATTTACCAAAAATTTTGAAAAAATTTCAAATTTCTATTTCTCTACTTTCAAAATACATAGTAATACCTCCAAAAATAGTTGTTATTTTACATTTCCCATATGTCTACTTTATGTTGGCATCATTTTGAAAATTACATTTTAGTTTTTTGGGACGTTATAAGGCTTCGAAGTTTAGAATCAAATCTTCAAATTTTAAGAAGATTTCCAAAACCCATTTTTTTAAGGACCAGTTTAGTTATGAAGTCACATTGTGGGGCTTATATTGTGGAAAGTCCCCATGAATCACCCAATTTTAGAAACTACATCCTTCAAGCTATTCAAAACTGATTTTACTAACTTTAACCCTTTATGTGTTCCATGAGAATTGACGGAAAATTGGACTGAAATTTCAAAATTTCACTTTTTTGAGCAGATTTTAAATTTTAATCCATTTTTCATGAAACGCATCAAGGGTTAACAGCAAAACAAAGCTCAATCTATTACTCCGATTTCTGGAGTTTACAAAAACACCCCATGTGTGCACAAAAACTAATGTATGGGCGCACAGCAGGCTTCAGAGTGGAAGGAGCACCATATGGCTTTTGGAGAGCGGAATTAGCTGGAATAATAATTGGGAGATATGTCGCACATGAAGACACCCTGAGCTGGCCCTACAATGGAAACCCCCCAAAAGTGACCCCATTTTGGAAAGAGGCCCCCCCCCCCCGTACGAATATTTTAAGTTGTAGAAAGGGTACTTTTTACCAAACTGGTGTCTCACAGAAGGCAGAAACATTTGTAAAAGCATTTCAAAGCACACATTTGTGAAAATGAAAAATTACTAGCAGACCCCAATTTTTCACATTCACAAGGGGTTAAAGGAGAAAATGCACCCCATTATGCGTTCCCCATTTTCTCCCCATTGTGTCAACACCCCATATGTGCTTGTAGCCTGCTGTATGGGCGCACAGCAGGCCTCTAGAGGCAAACCGCAAAATATGGATTTTGCAGGCTAGAATTAACAGACATGGTTTTTTAATTGCCATGTCGCGTTTAAAAATTTCCTGAGGTCCCCAGCAACTAAAAACCCCAAGAAGTGACCCCATTTTGGAAAGAGCACCCCTGTACGAACATTTTAAGTGGTAGAAAGGGTACTTTTTACCAAACTGGTGTCTCACAGAAATGAATATGTAGTGATGGTGACAAGTGGATATGTACGCTATTTGGAATATATCTGAGGTACAAAGTGAAAAAATTTCAGGGTACATCAAGGATGAAATTAATACTCCATGGATGAGTGGTAGATTCTAAAACAATCCTTGATGCACAGGACAGGTTTCGCAGTAGTATATAGTGTCCTTCCTAATCCCCCTTTTTGAACATACCCTGCATCTTTTTTGGGTCCTTCCCTTCCTCGCTGTTTGGGGGACTTCACCAGGGAAATGTTGACCTGGTACAAGCCGGGCACTGTAACTTGCAGAAGTACTGGGGGCCTCTTCTGCTTGGTTTGGAAGAATTAGGGCCTTTATCACCACCTCTTGAAATTGGAGGAATGTTCTTGTCTGGCCTGTAGATCTAAATAGCACGAATGCATTGTACAGTGCCACCTGTACGAGGTGCACGGCCAGCTTTTTGTACCACACTTTTGTTTTTCGTGTGGCACTGTAGGGTTTTAGAACTTGATCTGAAAGATCAACCCCTCCCATGTTGTTGTTGTAATCCAGAATGCAGTCTGGGTTGGGGACAGTGGTACCTAGTACACGGACAGGGGAGCTGGTGTTGGGGTGAATACTGGTCAGTACAAGGACATCCCTCTTGTCCTTTTACTTAACCACCAACGTGTTCTCATTAAGGAGAGCCCTACTTTCACCCTTCCTCAGTGGTTGCCCTACAAGGGATCTAGGTAGGCCTCTCTGATTTTTATGTACTGTGCCGCATGCCACAGTACGTCTGGAAGTTAGGGACTGGAACAGTGGCAGACTCGTGTAGTAATTATCTATGTAGAGATGGTAACCCTTATCTAGCAGTGGGTACAGCAAGTCCCACACTAGTTTCACACTAACTCCTAGGCCGGGGGGGCATTCTGGGGGTTCAATTCGGGTGTCCCTTCCTTCATAAACCCGGAACTTGTGAGTGTACCCGGAGGTACTCACAGAGTTTATACATTTTTATGCCATACCTTGCCCGCTTGCTGGGCAGGTACTAGCGGAATCTTACCCTCCCTTTGAAAAGTAATAGGGTTTCGTCTATGCATACATTTTGTTCGGGGGTGTACACTTCTGAAAACTTTTGTATTGAAGTGGTCAAGGACAGGTCTAATTTTGAACAGACGGTCATATGCAGGGTCATTCTGGGGTGGGCATTGTGCATTATCGTTGTAATGCAAAAATTTAAGTAATGTTTGGAATCTATTCCGGGCCATGGTATTACTGTAAATTCGGGTGTGGTACAGGACATCTGCACTCCAATACTGATTAATCTTTGTTTTTTTAACAAGCACCATATGCAGCACAAGTCCTCAAAAGATCATCATCTCGTATGGTGATGTGGGGTTCTGGGAAATAAATTGCTGGGCGTATAAATTTGTTTGGGTTACCATCAAATTAATAAAATCTTCAGAGAAAAAGATTTTTAAAAAATCAATTTCTGTGAACCCTGCACAGTCTATCTGAATTCCGGACCTGGCCTCAAAATCCTCTCAGGGGTGGGGTCCATAAGGGTTCACTCTGGGGGGCTGCCTCAGCGGTCGTTCTGGGGCGCCTTCTAGAGGGTCCCTCATCAGCGGATGATGATGATGATGAGGGGGTAGAGGAGTAGAGGAAAGTGGCATCCTCTTCTCCTTCAGTGGCCGACTTGGTATCAGAGGCAAGGATGGCGTAAGCCTCTTCTGCCGAGTACTCTCGTTGGGATGATTGGGACATTTTTATTTTATTGGGGTGTGATGGATGAAATGTGTAAAACTTTATTTAGTGTGAGGGGTGTGTATGTAGTGTTTTTACACGTGACGGTGTTTTTTACAGTTTTGAAATAGAATTTAAAAAAAAAGGGGTGGGGAGTAAAAGAAAGGTCTTTTCTGTAAAAAAAAAAAAATGTGCAGTGAAAAATGAGCAGACGCGATCAGTAATGGACACTACTGATCGGTGCTCAGTGGTTGCAAAATGCACGTACGCAGATGATGCGTTTGTGCAAATTCCTAAACTGACACTAACTGAAATCTAACTACCACTACCTGCGGTTCTTTTTTCACACAAGATATGCAAAAAAAAAAAAAAAAAAGTGCAGATGCTGCTGATACAGCACATCGTGTGTGCGTGCAGAAACTGTAGTGAAAAAATTCACTACAGTCCTCTGCAAACTGCACGTATGCAGATACAGTGCGTTCGTGCAAAAACCTAAACTGACACTGACTGAAATGTGTGTGTGTGTGTATGTGTGTGTGTATATATATATATATATATATATATATATATATATATATATACACAGTCATGGCCAAAAGTTTTGAGAATGACACAAATATTATATTTTCACATGATCTGCTGCCCTCTGGTTTTTGTGTGTTTGTCAGATGTTTTTATCACATACAGAAATATAATTGCAATCATATTATGAGTAACAAAAGCTTATATTGACAGTTAGAATGAGTTAATGCAGCAAGTCAATATTTGCAGTGTTGACCCTTCTTCTTCAGGACCTCTGCAATTCTCCCTGGCATGCTCTCAATCAACTTCTGGACCAAATCCTGACTGATAGCAGTCCGTTCTTGCACAATCAAGGCTTGCATTTTGTCAGAATTTGTAGGTTTTTGTTTGTCCACCCGTCTCTTGATGATTGACCACAAGTTCTCAATGGGATTAAGATCTGGGGAGTTTCCAGGCCATGGACCCAAAATCTCTGTTTTGTTCCCTGAGCCATTTAGTTACCACCTTTGCTTTATGGCAAGGTGCTCCATCATGCTGGAAAAGGCATTGTTGATCGCCAGACTGCTCTTGGACAGTTGGGAGAAGTTGCTCTCGGAGGACATTCTGGTACCATTCTTTATTCATGGCTGTGTTTTTAGGCAAGACTGTGAGAGAGCCGATTCCCTTGGCTGAGAAGCAACCCCAAACAGTAATGGTTTCAGGATGCTTTACAGTTGGCATGAGACAAGACTGGTGGTAGCGCTCACCTCGTCTTCTCCGAATAAGCTGTTTTCCAGATGTCCCAGACAATCGAAAAGGCGATTCATCAGAGAAAATGACTTTACCCCAGTCCTCAGCAGTCCACTTCCTGTACCTTTTGCAGAATATCAGTCTGTCCCTGATGTTTTTTCTGGAGAGAAGAGGCTTCTTTGCTGCCCTCCTTGAGACCAGGCCTTGCTCCAAGAGTCTCCGCCTCACAGTGCATGCAGATGCACTCACACCTGCCTGCTGCCATTCCTGAGTAAGCTCTGGACTGCTGGTAGCCCGATCCCGCAGCTGAAACACTTTTAAGAGACGGTCCTGGCGCTTGCTGGTCTTTCTTGGGCGCCCTGGAGCCTTTTTGGCAACAATGGAACCTCTCTCCTTGAAGTTCTTGATGATGCGATAGATTGTTGACTGAGGTGCAATCTTTCTAGCTGCGATACTCTTCCCTGTTAGGCCATTTTTGTGCAGTGCAATGATGACTGCACGTGTTTCTTTAGAGATAACCATGGTTAACCGAAGAGAAACAATGATACCAAGCACCAGCCTCCTTTTAAAGTGTACAGTGGTGTCATTCTTACTTAATCATGAAAGATTGATCTCCAGCCCTGTCCTCATCAACACCCATACCTGTGTTAATGGAGCAATCACTGAAACGATATTAGCTGGTCCTTTTAAGGCAGGGCTGCAATGATGTTGAAATGTGTTTTGGGGGATAAAGTTAATTTTCTAGGCAAATATTGACTTTGCAAGTAATTGCTGTTAAGCTGATCACTCTTTATAACATTCTGGAGTACATGCAAATTGCCATTATAAAAACTGAAGCAGTAGACTTTGTAAAAATTAATATTTGTATCATTCTCAAAACTTTTGGCCATGACTAATGCAGCACACACGCACACAGATTGTGTGTGCGTGCAAAAACTGTAGTAAAAGTAGCTAAAAATTAACTTATATCTATAGAGAGAAAGAGATGGATGGAGGGTGCTTTAGGGATCTGTAACTTCTTCTTTTCTTTCTTCTTTTTTTCTTCTTTGCTTCTTTTTTTTTTTTCTTCTTCTTTACAGGAGCAGGTGAAAAGCTGTGGTGGAGAACCACAAGTCCCAGCAAGCCAACAAGCAGCACAGAGAAGCACAGAACCTCTCTGCCCTTTCCTGTGCTGCTATAGCGCTGCCATTGGCTGGAGCGTTGTACGAGCCAATGGCAGCGCTGCCAGTGGACGACAAACACTGGTGTCCCCTGCCTCACCTCCGATGTGACCGGTGCTGACTTATTCAGCACCAATCACCATCAGACAGCCCCCCCTGCAGCTCCGTGAATGAATGAAAGCCATCCAGAGCTGCGATTGGCCGGTCTGCAGAAACTGGCCAATCGCAGCGATTGGGGCTGCAGGGGGGCGGTAAAACCTCCTTGTGGCTTCAGGAAAGATGGCTGCGCTGGGATCTGTGTCCCAGCTTTTTGCACCGTACATGTACGGCGCTGGTATCCTAAGGGTTAAACATCCCAAAGAGCACTGTGCAAGCTATCATATTGAAATGGAAAGAGTATCAGACCACTGCAAATCTACCAAGACCCGGCCATTCCTCTAAACTTTCATCTCAAACAAGGAGAAGACTGATCAGAGATGCAGCCAAGAGGCCCGTGATCACTCTGGATGAACTGCAGAGATCTACAGCTGAGGCGGGAGAGTCTGTCCATAGGACAACAATCAGTCGAACACTTCACAAATCTGGCCTTTATGGAAGAGTGGCAAGAAGAAAGCCATTTCTCAAAGATATCCATAAAAAGTCCCGTTTACGGTTTGCCACAAGCCACCTGGGAGACACACCAAACATGTGGAAGAAGGTGCTCTGGTCAGATGAAACCAAAATCCAACTTTTTGGAAGCAATGCAAAACGATATGTTTGGTGTAAAAGCAACACAGCTCATCACCCTGAACACACCATCCCCACTGTCAAACATGGTGGTGGCAGCATCATGGTTTGGGCCTGCTTTTCATCAGCAGGGACAGGGAAGATGGTTAAAATTGATGGGAAGATGGATGGAGCCAAATACAGGACCATTCTGGATGAAAACCTGTTGGAGTCTGCAAAAGGCCTGAGACTAGGACGGAGATTTATCTTCCAACAAGACAATGATCCCAAACATAAAGCAAAATCTACAATGGAATGGTTCAAAAATAAACGTATCCAGGACTTAGAATGGCCAAGTCAAAGTCCAGACCTGAATCAAATTGAGAATATGTGGAAAGAGCTGAAAACTGCTGTTCACAAATGCTCTCCATCCAACCTCAAAGAGCTCGAGCTGTTTTGCAAGGAAGAATAGGCAAGAATTTCAGTCTCCAGATGTGCAAAACTGATAGAGACATACCCCAAGCGACTTGCAGCTGTAATCGTAGCAAAAGATGGTGCAACAAAGTATTAATACAAGAGGGCCGAATAATTTTGCACGCCCCACTTTTCAGTTTTATTATTACAAAAAAAGTTTAAATGATCCAATAAATTTCGTTCCACTTCACAATTGTGACCCACTTGTTGTTGATTCTTCACCAAAAATGTAAAATGTTATATCTTTTTGTTTGAAGCCTGAAATGTGGCAAAAGGTTGAAAAGTTCCAGGGGGCCAAATACTTTCGGAAGGCACTGTAGTTCCAGCTGTTATTCCCTTTCATTTGAATAGGAGAGGAAGAAGTAACTACATGCACCAGTACTACAAATTAGATGATGTGCAGGTAAACATAGAATAGGATGCAGCATTCACACAAGTGCCACGGCCCCTATGAACGACTGATCTGATATTGATGACTTTTTTCAAAGGTGGAGTGAGTGGTGTAAAAATACAAGTTGCAACGTTTTTGGGACAGACTTTTTGAAGCCATAATTCTGGAGTGCAAGTTTTGTGTATAACTGTGCAATAGCATGAATAGTTGCAGTTGAACTTCATACAGTATGCTTATTCTCATGTTTCAGGACTTTGTATTCTATGCACCCCGATTACGAATCAACAAGCGAATTTTGGCACTCTGCATGGGCAACCATGAGTTGTACATGCGTCGTAGGAAGCCAGACACCATTGAAGTCCAGCAGATGAAAGCTCAAGCAAGAGAAGAGAAGCATCAGAAGCAAATGGAAAGGTGTGGCTGATATTCCCACTCTACCAGCTGCCTTTTTTCATATCCACAGGATTTTTACTAATTCTTATTTCTCCCAAATAGAGCCCTCCTGGAGAATGAGAAGAAGAAGAGAGAGCTGGCTGAGAAAGAGAAAGAAAAGATTGAGCATGAGAAGGAAGAACTGATGGAAAGGCTAAGACAGATAGAGGAGCAGACTAGAAAAGCCCAAGAAGGTAAGATTGTTTGCCCTTCCAGACAAAGCTATTTTTCACCATCCTGACATGGTGTAATTTTGCATAACTTTTAAATACTTTTTCTTATCCAATGTGTAATGGCTCCATACTTGCAGTGCCTGGTGCTAGGATGCACCTCTCATTCCTGGAGACGGCAGCAATGACAGGCCTGTACTTGTAAGAGCGCACGTCAGAGGTACGCTGTTGAAAAAGGCTACCACGCTGGGACTACCAGCAGAGGGAACGCGCAAGCAGCCCAGTATGTTCCTACGTTTTAACCCCTTGGTGACTAGCCTGTTTTGGGCCTTACTGACCAAGCATTTTTCTTCCTTTTTTCTTTATCGTCGCCATCTAAGTGCTATAACTTTTTTATCTTTCCATCTATGTAGCTGTATGAGGACGTGCTTTTTGCGGGACAAGTTGTCTTTTTTTAATGGTACACTTAACTTTTTGATTAACTTTTAATTAACTTTGATTTACTTTCTGGGAGGGAGATGGGGTAAAAAAAAAATACTGACACTGAGCTTTTACGTGGCATTCATTTTTTGGCATAAATAACATGATCTCTATATTCTCTGGGTCAGTATGTTTAAAGCGATACCAAATACATATAGTTTTATTACTTTTGTGCAATAAAACCCCTTTTTGTAAAAAAAAGAAAATCTTTTTGCGTTGCTGCATTCCAAGACCCACATTTTTTATTTTTTTACTATGGAGTCATATGAGGGCTTGATTTTTACCGGATGACTCTTAGCTTTCATTGGTATCATTGTGGTGGAAAATAACACTTTTTGTTTGCTTATTAATTTTTTTTGGTGGTAACAAAACAAATGAGCAGTTCTGGCTTTATTTTAATGGCGTTCACCGTAGAGGATAATTTTACATTATATTTGTGTAGTGCGGGTCCATTTTCAGTGGAAAAAAAAGCAAATTTTTTATTGGAATTTTTTTTTTAATACATTTTTTTTACTTTAACTACAAGGGGACTAAAATACAATGCACTCTCCCAGTAATGCAATGCATTTTAATGTCCGTGCTATACTGACATTAGCCAGCAGGCTGTGCAAGAGAGGAGCAGGCTGCTGGGGAACACTCAAGGCAGGTTTGGGGCCTACAGCAGGTCCCAGCCTGCCTATACACACATTGACATCCAACAATCGTACTTGCAGGGTGCCAATGGCAAACAGAGGAAGTCTGCACACAACAGGGAGAGGGATAGAGATTAGGAGTTAGGATACGATGAGGGATCAGGAACTGCTACAGGTTATCAGATCACACAATATAAGATTAGTAGCATGTAACCATTTGGGGTCATTTATCCAACTGGTGTAAAGTAGAACTGGCTTAGGCTACTTTCACACTAGCGGCAGGCCTGATCCGGCAGGTGAAGGGTGCTGCCGGATCAGGACTGCCGCAGCGACATGTGTGGAGCCGGAACTGCGCTCCGGCCCCACACATGTCACACAGTACGTACATACACACACACACACACACACACACACACAGACAAATACACAGACAAATACACATACATACATACTTACATGCTCCCGGCAGGTCTTCAGAGCGACGGAGAAGCAGGACTGCTCACACAGGTGACTATTCCCCACAGCGCCCTCTGCTGCGGTTTGTTCTCCGGTCTGGAGACGGAACGGAATGCTTTCAGGAGCATTCCGTTGTCTTCAGTTCAGTTTTGTCCCCATTGACAATGAATGGGGACAAAACTGAAGCGTTTTATTCCGGTATTGAGCCCCTATGACGGAACTCAATACCGGAATTTTAAAACGCTAGTGTGAAAGTAGCCTTAGTTGTGCACAGCGACCAATCAGATTCCACCTTTCATTTTTGACAGCTCCTTTGGAAAATGAAAGGTGACATCTGATTGGTTGCTATAGGCTACTAAGTCAATTTTACTTTACACTAGTTTGATAAATGACCCCAATAGTTTGTTAGGCTGAACAAAGACATCTATCTCAGGGCTCCAGATGGCGACCAAAATGGTCGCAAATGCGACTTAGATTTGACAAATGGCGACGAGACTTTTTAGTCTTGTCGCCATTTGCGCCTGGACCCGATCGGCACCTACTGATACTAGGCTGTGCTACTGCGCAGCCTAGTATCAGAGAACATGCAGACAAAATTAAAAAAAAAAAAAATCTCGACAGTCTCTCACCTGTCCTGCGCCGCGGCTACGCTCCGGTGTCTGGCGCTCCTCTTCTCTGGGCCTGCGCTGCACTGTCCTGACCGCATACAGCGCCAGGACGTAGTGCGCGCACTCTGACCTGACGCTGGGCTGGCCCGAAGGGGGCACGCTGGGCTGGCCCGAAGGGGGCACGCTGGGCTGATCTGAGGACTGATGGGGCCAATAATTATTAAATAAAAAGTAAAAAAAAAAACAAAACCCACCAATATATTAATATATATACGACCGTGTGAACGTGCCCGCATCTATTCCGCAATTTTGCAGAATAGATACGGCTGCATTCACTTCAATGGGCGGCTTGTGAACTTGCCTAGTCGCGGCTCCGCAAGAAATGATAGAAAATGTCCTATTTTTGTCGGCAACAGAAGACAAGAACAGGCATTTTGATCAGGACGCCCGGCAGTGTTCGGCAAATTGCGGAACACAGGCCGGGCGGCATCCGTAGTATTGCAGATCCGTATTTTTGCGGATCCACAATACTACGGCCGTCTGAATGGCCCATTAATCACCCCATTTCTCAATTTTACATATAAAATATATTAATAAATGTCCAAACTATTAAAATATTAAAAAAAAGATCCTATACAGTGAACACGTAAAAGAAAAATAATTAAATAAAACCTCACAATTCACTATGTTTTAGTCACCTTGTCCCCCCAAAAAATAGGATAGGACAGTTCTATTAAGGGCCGGACGTTATAATTTTATGTATTTAAATTTGGCGCCTAAAAATTTTATTTGGCTCCTAAATTTTTCAGGTTAGGAGCCAATGGCTCCTTGGTTTTTTTTAGTCTGGAGCACTGTATCTGTCCATCCAGTTCAGCCTGTTATTCTGCAAGTTGATCCAGAGGAAGGCAAAAAACCATGAGGCAGAAGCCAATTCTCCTCCTCAGGCAATCAGAATAACTCCCTGGATCAACAACCCCTCTCTAGTAACTATAACCTGTAATATTATTACCCTCCAGAAATACATCCAGGCCCCTTAGTGAACTTACCATAACCACCTCCTCAGGCAGAGAGTTTCATAGTCTCGCTGCTCTTGCCGTAAAGAATCCTCTTCTATGTTTGTGTACAAACCTTCTTTCCTCCAGACGCAGGAATGTCCTCTCGTCACAGTCATAGTCCTGGGGATAAAAAGATTATGGGAGAGATCTCTGTACTGACCCCTGATATATTTATACATAGTTATTAGATCTCCCTTCAGTCGTCTTTTTTCTAAAGTGAATAACCCTAATTTTGATAATCTTTCTTTGTACTGTAGTCCACCCATATTACTTTAGTTGCCCTCCTCCGAACCCTCTCCAGCTCTGCTATGTCTGCCTTGTTCACTGGAGCCCAGAACTGTACACAGTACTCCATGTGTGGTCTGACTAGTGGCAGGACTATGTTCTCATTACGGGCATCTATGCAACCCATTATCTTATTGGCCTTGGCAGCAGCTGTCTGACACTGGTTTCTACAGCTAAGTTTGCTGTCCACTAAAATTACTAGGTCCTTTCCATGAAGGTGATGATCACTGCAGCAGTTCACAAACCTATTTTGTTTACTGTGGTGCACCACAAGTCCTAGTAAGGCCCAATTGCAGCACAAATCCCTCACTGCATGCTGTTCCAGATTTGAATGGGAGAGTACAGAGAGGCCTTTGCTATCCTACATGCCCCTCGGGTATGCATACATAGCAATTTTCACCCTGTAACCTAGGAGGTGATTGGTGCTGTCCTGTAGTTGCCCCCTTTTTTTCAGCCACCTGCAGCCCACTCTCTTTTACAGTGAGAAATATGTGATTTGCCAGTCAGCATTAACCAGCAAATCAAAGCGATTGGGGCTGAAGAGTGAAGTTACAACCCCCTATGCCCTTAGCTTAGATGTCTGACTGTCAGGGCCAGCTGCCAAGTTAGCCCAGTCACTGTGTGATTACATGTGTTGACCAGTATTAGTTGCACCGTATGTGTATGACACGCATCAGGGAGGGTTTAATAGAACTATAGAAAAACTTGCCTTCAGTTTTTTGTATAATTTGGAAACCAACTGATTTGTAGAAATCATCTAAAGAAGACATGTTGATTTCATCCTTATACCTTTAATTTTTTAGTGACATTACTGAGAGGATGGGGCTTATTGTACCTGGCTTCCCATTACAGCGAGAGCAGTGGGGGAGGTTCCTTATCCCCTTCTACAGCCCTCTGCCGTAGTGTCAGGCACAGGTTTATGAGGAGAGGAAAATAGTTATTTTTCTGGGACATATATGGCTGTTGTCAGTCTGTATTTTAAGAATCAAATTGAGCAATACTCTTCATCTGCCTAATTTTTTCTTGGTCCCACAGAGTTGGAGGAACAGACCCGAAAAGCCTTGGAATTGGAGGAGGAGCGTAGAAAGTCACAGGAAGAAGCTGAAAAACTTGCTAAAGAGCGCCAGGCTGCTGAGGAAGCCAAAGAAGCCCTATTGAAACAATCGCAGGACCAAATGAAAAATCAGGAGCAGCTGGTGCGTGACTGTAGCATAAGTCTTGGACTACACTGTCATCTCGGCCAAAACACCTGTTGCATGACCAGGATTGCTGTGTAGCGATAGTCATAGAAATGAATAGGGTTGCAGCACAACTCTCTAATTACCATGAACTCAGAATTGCAAAAAATATCAGGCAGAATTCAAGTTTTGAAAACAAAAGCAAAGCTAGCACCGGCGCTAGTGATACCCGCTCCCTTATTGTGCTGGCTGCAGTCTCTGCGGTGTTACTACACGCCCATCGCTTATATAAGAACAACCACTGAATAAATGTATAGACCGCGCACTGCACTACCAGATAAGCTACTAGTAAGATAATCTATAAGAATTACCTCATGAAACCATGAGCTTGATTCCACCCTGTAATCCTATAACGCTCGCTGGCTGGTTAAGACAGAGTGTTCTATTCGCAGATCGCGCTCCGGCCGACGTCACCGATTAGCTACGGGTACTCAGAGAGACGTGAATACGTTCCAACGTGTTTCGGATAATAGCGTTGTCCTTCCTCAGGGAAAATAGCTGGCTGCTGCTGCTTACCATACCTCATTTTATACACTCGTACAACTTAACTCCTTAAGTGCCATTTTGAGCTTAACATTTCTCTATGGATGTTTAATGGGACTATATATTCTTTCTTAGTGCTCACTTTACTTTTATTGGCTTGAGACTTCCTTGATGATTATTCTGTATCATTCAAACGCAAATAATTCAGTTTCCATATTTAACCCCATAGGTACTAGACTGTTCAAGTTGAATATCCATCTAGTTTCAGCTTTTGACATCTTGCCAATAAAATCACCCCCCCTTTATCTCTATTAACAATTTCCACACCACAAAAGCCAGAACCTTCAAATTTCCCTCCATGTCTTTCCTTAGAAAGAATTCAAGTTTTTTCACGACTCAGCGGTCACTGTTGAGGCAGTTTGAAAGTCCTGTCTCAACGCCTTTCATTTCTATGGCAGCGATTCTTGGTCGCCTGGTGGGTGTTGCAGCTAAGGTCTCAGTGTAGCCCTAGTCTAAGAACTGCTGGATATCCCAGAGATTTTCTAGTCACTTGTCTAGTTTCCTTGTATTCTTGCTGGATTTATCTGTATGTTGGGTGCAGCTTTTCACGAGGTCCATATCTGGTTAGGGCTTATACCTTCCGTAAATACAGAGTGCAGGGATTTAAATCAGTTACTGTATGAAAACGCCTGAGTTTCTTTTTCACCAGTTGTCTCTTCATCCCTTCCGCTCTATAACATGTCTTCAATGTTATAATCTTCTCTAACATGTTAAATGATTTTAATATCGATAGACCATCAGCAGGGGTCCAACACCTGCACTGCTGGTCTGCATTCTCAAAGTAGTGGTTCTTGTACCGGAACTACACAGCTCCATCTTTGTGTAGTGGACAGAACTGATAACTGCTGCACTGTTCCCATTCACTTCAGTTGATGGTGCTGTGTAGTTCTGGTGCCTGAACCAAAAGGCAACAGCTAATTACATATTGATGGCCAATCCTTAGGATAGCTCATCAATATTAAAATCCTGCAATACCCCTATAAATTTTAATCCTTAACTATGGATCGTAATGTACTCCAGGCAGTCAAGTAATAAAAAATATTCTTGATTTATTGTATTTTGAATGATATATATAAATTAAAGGGGTTGTTCTGAGCCCTGGCGTATCCCCCAATAACCGTTTACGACCACAATTGAGGTGCTACTGTATTCAGAAGAAAATGGGTAGCAAATTGTAGTGGGATATCCTCCTGTTATCTTTTGTGAAAAATAAAGTTTGGGCCTAATGCACCATTTTCTTGTATAAAAAAAAAATGTAATTTTTCATTTTCACAGCCGAGTATTATAAATTCTGTGAAACGCCTGTAGGGTCAAGTGCTCGCTACACCCCTTAAAAATTCCCTGGGTGGTGTAGTTTACAAACTGTGGTCACTTTTTGGGGGGTTTTGCTGTGGGGGTGCTTCAGGGTCTCTTCAAATGCAAAATCTACCCTCCAAAAATCATATTGTGCTCCTTGACTTCTGTGCCCTGCCGTGTGCCCATACAGCGGTATACGACCACATGTGGAGTGTTTCTGCAAACTGCAGAATCAGAGTAATAAATATTGAGGTTTGTTTTGTTAACCCTTGATGTGTTACAGGAAAAAAATGATTAAAAAGGAAAATCTGCAAAAAAAAGCGAAATTTTGAAATGTCACATCTATTTTGCTTCAATTCCTGTGGAATACTTAAAGGGTTAACAACATTTCTAAAAAACAGTTTTGAATAGTTTGAGGGGTGTAGTTTCTAAAATGGGGTCATTTATGGGTTTTTATTATGTGAGCTCCTCAAAGTGACTTCAGAACTGAACTGGTCCTTAGAAACGTTGTTTTTGAAATTTTCTTAAAAAATTTCAGAAATTGCATCTAAAATTCTAAACGTTCTAAAATTACACTACCAAAATTATGGTAATATGCAGTAGACATATGGGGAATGTTAATTAGTAATTATTATAAGAGGCATCACTATTTGTCCTCAAAGCAGAGAGATTCAAATTTAGAAAATTAGAATTAAATTTTTTTTCAAATTTTCATTAACTTTTGGATTATTTTTTTTTTTTATAAATAAAGGTAAAACATATTGACTCAAATTTACCATTAACATGAAGCACAGTGTGTCACGAGAAAGCAGTGTCTGAATAGCTTGCATAAGTAAAAGCGTTCCAGAGTTATTACCGCATGAATTGATACATGTCAGATTTGCTAAATTAGGCCTGGTCAGAAAGGAGGCAAATGGCCCGGTCTGGAAGTGGTTAAACACTGAGGTGGTGATGTCGCTGTATATGGTATGTGACTGCTAGAGCTCATTGCTGGCGTCAGCCTTCTCCTGCCATATACTCTTGAGAACTGCGATTGATTTGCAACACTCACATGTTGTATACAGCAATGTCACCGTAGTGTGAAATCATATACTGGAAACATCAGTGGACTGGGGAGTGTATGTTCTTATATTTTCTTTTAGTTCGAACAACCACTTTTATTGTGCCCTATCTGAGGACAACATAAATTGGCGACAGATAGTCTCAGCAAACCCTAAGTTACTTTCTTCAATAAAAGGTTTATTCCCATGTCAGGCATTGGGGACATATTGTGAGGTTATTCCCCCAATGTCTGATAGGTGCATGTCCCAGAGGATGGAGCCTGCAAAGTCTCGGAGGGCACACCATGCATGTGCTGCCGCCCTCCATTCATTCCTATGGGAGCGCCGAAAAGCATAGGTGCAGGTCCCAAAGGTGGAACTCACACCTATCAGACATTGGGGGCATATCCTAGCGATATGCCCCCAGTGTCTGGGATGGGAATAACCCTTTAAGGCAGTGGTTCTCAACTCCAGTCCTCGGGACCCACCTGCCAGTCAGGATTTAGGAATATCCCACAGAATGAATACCTGTGGTAAGTCCTGAAGGATGGACGCTAATTATATCAGCTGGTCTAAACTAAGGAAATCCTGAAAACCTGACTGGCAGGTGGGTCCCGAGGACTGGAGTTGAGAACCACTGCTTTAAGGCCTCATGCACATGAATGTGTCCATTTAAGTGATGCGCAAAATACGGATGCTGTTTGTGTGCCGTCTGCCTTTTTTTGGCGGACTCCTTGATTTCAATAGGACGTGCATACGGATGCAGAAAGCTCATGGGTAATCAGTGTGCTTTTTCGCATCCATATGTCCATTCCGCAAAGGGATAGAACATGTCCTATACGGCATCCATATTTTGCGGACCCCCAATTTGCAGGCCACAAAATACAGAAGGTTGTTTGCATGAGGCCTAACCCAGTTATTTTGGTAAAATATCTATTGAACATCTCCAATGTAAATTTGAGTGCTGGAGTCCATTCAGTACAGAGCTTGTGCCAGGGTGTCCTCAAATTCGTGAGCTCCTGTTTCTCCCCGTGGATTCTATAGGTCTAGTCTGTAGTGATTCCAACAAGCTGACATGAGGCTCTGCCACATTATGTGTAGGCAGCATTATTGACAGTATTGTGTTATTGATCCATTAACCCTTACACTCCCAGCGCCGTACATGTACGGCGCTGGAAGCCGGGACACAAATCCCAGCGCCGTACTGATCAGGCGGGCGCAGGAGCATATTAGGTATCGCCGCGTCCGTATCGACCGGCTCTATAAAAATATCACATGACCCACCCCGCTAGGTAAACGCCGTAAAAAATAAAACCAATGCAAAAAAAGCCATTTTCTGATCACCTTGCCTCACAAAAAATGTAATACCAAGCGATAAAAAAGACGTATTAACCCCAAAATGATACCAATCAAACCGTCAGCTCGTCCCGCAAAAAATTAGACCCTACCTGAGACAATCTCCCAAAAAATAAAAAAAATATGGCTCTCAGAAAATGGCAACACAAAAAAAAAGATTTTATTCTGTTCAAAAATGCATCTAATGTGTAAAACTTAACAAAAATAAAAATGTTAGACATATTGGGTATCACCGCGTCCATAACAACCTGCTCTATAAAAATATTACATGAGATGGCCTCCCAGGTGAATGCTGTAAACAAAATTTTGAAAAAACTATGCCAAAACAGCCATTTTTTTCCCTCTTGCCTCACAAAAAGTGTAATAGCAGGCGATCAAAAAGTTTTATGTACCCCAAAATGGTAGCAATGAAAACGTCAACTCATCATGCAAAAAATGAGCCCCCACATAAGACAATAACTCAAAAAAAATAAAAATCAATGGCTCCCGCAAACCAATCCATCAAAATCTGTGCTGCAAAATTCATATGGCGCTCCTTCTGTTTTGAGTCCTGCCATGTACCCCCACAACAGTTTACCACCACATATGGGATGTTGGCGTAGTCAGGAGAAAATGGGGAACAAATTATGGGGTGCTTTTCTCCTGTTACCCCTTGTGAAAATGAAAAACTTGGGGCTAAAGCAACATTTTATTGGAAGAAATGAAACTTTTCATTTTCACAGCCAAGTGTTTCCAAATTCCGTAAAGTCCATAAAAGGGGGTCAAAGTGGCCAGCACCCCCCTTAATATATTCTTTGAAGGTTGTAGTTTCCAAAATGGGGTCACTTTTTGAGGGTTTCCACTGTAGGGGTACGTCAGGGTCTCTTAATTACAAAATGGTGCCTAAAAACCATTCTAGCAAAATCTGCCTCCAAAATCCGTATGGCGCTCCTTTCCTTCTGACCACTGCCACAAACCCATAGAGACGTTTACCACCACATATGGGGTATTTCTGTAAACTGCAGAATCAGAGCAATGTATATTGAGGTTTAGTTTGCTGTTAACCCTTGCTGTGTTGCAAGAAAAAAAATATTAACGTGAATAATCTACCAAAAGATTGAAATTTTGAAATTTTACCTCCATTTTCCTTTAATTCTTGTGGAACACCTCAAGGGTTAATAAAGTTTGTAACATCAGTTTTTCATAATTTGAGGGGTGTAGTTTCTAAAATGGGGTCATTTATTAGTGGTTTCTATTAGGTAAGCCTCCCAAAATCACTTTATAACTGAATTGGTGCTCAAAAAAATGGTTTTGGAAATCTAACTTCCTAAAAAATAAAATGACATTTACAAAATGATGCCAACATAAAGTAGACATATGGGGAATGTTAAGTAATAAATATTTTATGAGGTATCACTTTCTGTTTTAAAAGCGAAGAGAGAAATAGAAATTTTGAAAATGTTTCAACATTTTTGGTAAATTTGGGATTTTTTCATAAATAAAGGTGAAATACAGTACATACCAAAAGTTTGGACACAGCTTCTCATTCAAAGAGTTTTCTGTATTTTCATGACTATGAAAATTGTAGATTTACACTGAAGGCATCGAAACTATGAATTAACACATGTGGAATTATATACTTAACAAAAAAGTGTGAAACAACTGAAAATATGTCTTATATTCTAGGTTCTTCAAAGTAGCCACCTTTTGCTTTGATTACTGCTTTGCACACTCTTGGCATTCTCTTGATGAGCTTCAAGAGGTAGTCACCTGAAATGGTATTCCAACAGTCTTGAAGGAGTTCCCAGAGATGCTTAGCACTTGTTGGCCCTTTTGCCTTCACTTTGCGGTCCAGCTCACCCCAAACCATCTTGATTGGGTTCAGGTCTGGTGACTGTGGAGGCCAGGTCATCTGGCGTAGCACCCCATCACTCTCCTTCTTGGTCAAATAGCCCTTACACAGCCTGGAGGTGTCATTGTCCTGTTGATAAATAAATGATGGTCCAACTAAACGCAAACCGGATGGAATAGCATGCCGCTGCAAGATGCTGTGGTAGCCATGCTGGTTCAGTATGCCGTCAATTTTGAATAAATCCCCAACAGTGTCACCAGCAAATCACCCCCACACCATCACACCTCCTCCTCCATGCTTCACGGTGGGAACCAGGCATGTAGAGTCCATCCGTTTACCTTTTCTGCGTCGCACAAAGACACGGTGGTTGGAACCAAAGATCTCAAATTTGGACTCCTCAGACCAAAGCACAGATTTCCACTGGTCTAATGTCCATTCCTTGTGTTCTTTAGCCCAAACAAGTCTCTTCTGCTTGTTGCCTGTCCTTAGCAGTGGTTTCCTAGCAGCTATTTTACCATGAAGGCCTGCTGCACACAGTCTCCTCTTAACAGTTGTAGAGATGTGTCTGCTGCTAGAACTCTGTGTGGCATTGACCTGGTCTCTAATCAGAGCTGCTGTTAACCTGCGATTTCTGAGGCTGGTGACTCAGATGAACTTATCCTCCGCATCAGAGGTGACTCTTGGTCTTCCTTCCTGGGGCGGTCCTCATGTGAGCCAGTTTCTTTGTAGCGCTTGATGATTTTTGCGACTGCGCTTAGGGACCCTTTCAAAGTTTTCCCAATTTTTCGGACTGACTGACCTTCATTTCTTAAAGTAATGATGGTCACTAGTTTTTCTTTACTTAGCTGCTTTTTTCTTGCCATAATACAAATTCTAACAGTCTATTCAGTAGGACTATCAGCTGTGTATCCACCTGACTTCTGCCCAACACAACTCATGGTCCCAACCCCATTTATAAGGCAAGAATTCCCACTTATTAAACCTGACAGGACACACCTGTGAAGTGAAAACCATTTCAGGTGACTACCTCTTGAAGCTCATCAAGAGAATGCCAAGAGTGCGCAAAGCAGTAATCAAAGCAAAAGGTGGCTACTTTGAAGAACCTAGAATATAAGACATATTTACAGTTGTTTCACACTTTTTTGTTAAGTATATAATTCCACTAGTGTTAATTCATAGTTTTGATGCCTTCAGTGTGACTCTACAATTTTCATAGTCATGAAAATACAGAAAACTCTTTGAATGAGAAGGTGTGTCCAAACTTTTGGTCTGTACTGTATATTGACTCAAATTTATGACCGTTATGAATTACAATGTGTCACGAGAAAAAAATCTCAGAATGGCCTGGATAAGTAAAAGCGTACTAAAGTTATTACCACATAAAGTGACACATGTCAGAGTTGCAAAAATCGGCCTGGGATTTAAGGTGAAAAGTGGCTTGGTACTGAAAGGGTTAAAGGAGCAGAACAATGAAAATCAGACGTGCTGGATCTAGTGCATAACACAAACAGCATCTGTTGGGTTTCTGTCATGGGGCCCAGCATTTTACTACAAAATAGAAAATGTGATGGAGGCTCCTAGTGGAGCCTACAACAGAGGTGAATGAAGCTTTAGGAGTTGTCCTCTTTCTTTTAATGTTAGACATGTAGACATAGAGTGGTTGAATTTTTCTGCAAAACCTAGGCATCATAAATCTCCATTCAGCATGTCTATCTCACCGCTAATATTTCTGTAATCCTTTATTTTTTTGTGCTTTGTAGTCTGCAGAGCTTGCTGATCTGACAAGTAAAATTAGCCAACTGGAATTTGCCCGTAAGAAGAAGGAAAGTGAAGCAGAAGAATGGCAGCAAAAGGTAACTACGGTCCACATTATTCTGAATGTGCACATAATGGCTTTGTTTATGTTTTTGAAAAGAACATGAAATATGTTGTTCCAAACTATTCTACAAAATTTAGCTTTTCAAAAGATTTGATGTGTCATTATGATATTCATATCTTTTCCAACAGGCATCTGTCATTTGCTGCTTGCACAAATAATTAAAAAAAGACCAGTTTCCAGAATGTTACGTAGAGCTGGGCGATATGGCCAAAAAAAAAAATCTTTTTTTTTTTTCATTTTTTGGACAATTCATGATTTAAATCTCGATTTTCTTATGTTATTAAAAATATAAAAAATAAATAAAAAAGCCTACTGTGCCCCCATCAGACCTCACATCAGCCCACTGTGACCCCTCCAGACCTCACATCAGCCCACTATACCCCAATCAGACCTCAGATCAGCCCACTGTGCCCTCATCAGACCTCAGATCAGCCCATTGTGCCCATCAGACCCCACATCAGCCCATTGTGCCCCATCAGATCCCACATCAGCCCATTGTGCCCCATCAGACCCCACATCAGCCCAGTGTGCCCCCATCAGACCCCACATCAGCCCAGTGTGCCCCCATCAGACCTGAGATCAGCCCACAGTGCCCTCATCAGACCTCAGATCAGCCCATTATGCCCCATCAGACCCCACATCAGTCCATTGTGCCCCATCAGACCCCACATCAGCCCATTGTGCCCCATCAGACCCCACATCAGCCCACAGTGCCCCCATCAGACCCCACATCAGCCCACAGTGCCCCCATCAGACCTCAGATCAGCCCACAGTGCCCCCATCAGACCTCAGATCAGCCCACAGTGCCCCCATCAGACCTCAGATCAGCCCACAGTGCCCCCATCAGACCTCAGATCAGCCCACAGTGCCCCCATCAGACCTCAGATCAGCCCACAGTGCCCCCATCAGACCTCAGATCAGCCCACAGTGCCCCCATCAGACCTCAGATCAGCCCACAGTAGTGCCCCCTTCAGCCCTCAGAACAGCCCACTAGGCCACCATAAGAATAAAATAAAAAAAATCCCTTACCTGTCCTGCACCGCGGCTCCACTCCAGCGCTCCTCAGTCTTCTTCTCCCGGCGCTGCACTGTCACCTGACTGCGTGCAGCGTCAGGTCAGAGTGCGCGCACTACGTCTTGACGCTGTACGCGGTCAGGACAGTGCATCGCGTCCCCGGAGAAGAAGAGGAGCACCGGAGCGGAGCCGCGGCGCAGGACAGGTGAGATATTTTTTTTATTTTATCTGGCGGGCGCCATTTTAGGAAAATCGAGTTCACAATTTTCCTAAAAAATAAAATCGTGAGGCTTTCAATTGGCGAATTAATCAAATTAATTAGATTAATCACCCAGCCCTAATGTTACGTATTGATATGAGCCCCATTTTAAAATGACTTGAACAACTCTTATCCATTGAACTTATAGGTCCATGTATAGATTCTGCTTGTATTTCATTAGAGGATGCCAGTATTGCCTCCCTGCTGCTTTGAGATATAATGATGGCCCCTGTCACTTTTTTTTTTTTTTTTTTTTTTTTTTTTTTTTAATAAAGGATGCTCCACAGGTTCTCAGTTGGATTGAGGTCACGAGATGATGACGGCCAAACCATGATTTTATCACCTATTATACCCATTGCTACCAAGAAATTGGTGCATTTTACTGCTTTGGATGGTGTATGATTTTGCATGAAAATGATTTTATTTCGGAAGTCACAATTCTTTTTTTTTTTTTTTTTTTTTTAATACCATGTCAGAAAATGCTCAGTTAAGAACTTTGCATATCATTCAGAGTTCATTTTACACCCAAAGGGACCTACCATATCAATTCCCAACATTCTAGCTAAAATCATCACTCTGCAACCTCCTTGCTTATGTAGCAGTCATAGTGGCTATTCACCAGCCATCCAGAGCTTCATCCATCATGACCATCCTGTGTAGTATTCATCCATGAGTGAAAATAGGTTATAGTAACATAGTTTAGAAGGCCGAAAAAAGACCTCTGTCCATCCAGTTCGGCCTGTTATCCTGCAAGTTGATCCAGAGGCAGAAAAAACCCTGTGAGGTAGAAGCCAATTTTACCCACTTTAGGGGAAAACATTCCTTCCCGACTCCAATCAGGCAATCAGAATAACTCCCTGGATCAACGATCCATCTCTATTAACTAAAACCTGTAATATTGTTACCCTCCAGAAATACATCCAGGCCCCTCTTGAACTCTTTTAGTGAACTTACCTCCTCAGACAGAGAGTTCCATAGTCTCACTGCTTTTACTGTAAAGAATCCTCTTCTATGTTTGTGTACAAACCTTCTTTCCTCCAGACGCAGAGGATGTCCCCTCGTCACAGTCTTGGGGATAAATAGATCATGGGAGAGACCTCTGTACTTCCCCCTGATATACTTATACTAGTTATTAGATCTCCCCTCAGTCGTCTTTTTTCTAAAATAAATAATCCTAATTTTGATAATATTTCTTTGTACTTTAGTCCACCCATTCCAGTTATTACTTTAGTTGCCCTCCTCCGAACCCTCTCTAGCTCTGCTATGTCTGCCTTGTTCCGAGGAGCCCAGAACTGTACACAGTACTCCATGTGTGGTCTGACTAGTGATTTGTAAAGTGGCAGGACTATGTTCTCATCACGGGCATCTATGCCTCTTTTGATGCAACCTATTATCTTATTGGCCTTGGCAGCAGCTGTCTGACACTGGTTTCTACTACAGCTTAGTTTGCTGTTTACTAAAATTCCTAGGTCCTTTTCCATGTCAGTATTACCCATTTAGTATGTACTGGTGACTTGCATTATTCCTTCCCATGAAGCCTTCATATATTTCTGAGCCCACTGCAAAACCTTTGGTTAGGGGTGGCTGAACTACAGGTTCAGGCACAACTGTTAGCCTGTGGAGGTTGGCAGCCTGGATCAAGAGGTCATGACACTCTGGAGACACCAGCAGTTTTGAATCCGTTTGCTGCTCATCAGCGGCATTTTTACAGCTGCCCTTTTAAGAAGATCAATTTGTCTGAAAGAAAAGTAATAAGCCTTTATTAGATCATATTTGCCTGTGCTGTAAATCACTCGCATATCTTTTTGCAGTTCGTTGATCTCTCAATATCAATTAGTTCAGAGTCTTTCCAGGAAGTATGCATAAACCCATAAGTAATTCACGTCATTTATACACACGGTGCTGCTGTTTTTGTATATTACTACTGACACCTTTACGTTACATTTGTTATTTTTCATTTGCTTCCTAAATGCAAATTGGTAAACAATTGTCAGTAACAATTTCCTAACGTGTTGCTTCTGTAGAGTCTATGCAAGTCCTTCACCAAGCTGCTGGTACTGCTGAATCTGACAATCACTGATAAAGGTGCACTGCGGCAGTAGATGCCCGAGCACCGCGTCAAGGTATCTCAGAGTGGCACGGGACCTAACACTAACCTACCTTGCCGTATGGGCAATTGCGGAGTCACATGAGTCATTGGTAGGTGGGGCTCACAGCCACCTCCCTCCTCCCATTGTATGTCTGATCTCACGCTGGAGGTAACTAGGAGTTGGTCGCTGTGTGTCGGCCTGTATGCTCCTTCCGCAATTGCTCATACGGCAAGGTAGGTTAGTGTTAGGTCCCGTGCCACTCTGAGATACCTTGACGCGGTGCTCGGGCTCCGGTATGTTCTTGATATAAGAATATATTGGCGAAAGACTCATTTTAACATCAGCATGAGGGTTTAGCCATATATTATCAATTGCATCTACCGCCGCAGTGCACCTCTACTAGTGATTGTTTGATTATATAGTTCGCCACATCCGCACAATTTGTTACCTTGTGTAGGATGGTTTTGTGGTACATGTGGTCCACTGCAGGCATCCTCCATTGTATGCAGTTTTGCTGGGGATTGCTGTTAGCAACGGATAACGTGCATGATTTGCTCCCCCAGTTTGATATGCGCAACAGCATATGGGGTTTGAGCACTTTTCTGCTATTTTAGACCACGTTTTTTTTCAGTGATTTTACTGCTGAAACTGACATGAATCTGTCCGAGCACTGCTTCTGATGGTTCACATTGCATTCCTACTCCTCTCTTTTATTGTTAGAGATAGCAACAGAAGGTTGGACACATGGGATATGTGAAGGGGGTGGAAAGGATGCAAGGAAGATAGCTCACATAGGCTGTAGATAGGGAAGAAAGCACAGAGAACAGTTTTCAGGAGAAGAAGACCGCAACCTGGACACACAGATCCAGCATGTTTTACTGGGAGGGACAAAACCTCATGAGAAAAATCTGAAATTAGGTAGATTATATAAGGGGTCCTGAAAATGAATTAAGATTTGTGTGCTAAAACCTGGTTAACCACTCACATATGTAAAAATAATGGGAAACATTTATCCAATCTGGTATGGCAGTCTTTTGCTTGGAAATCTTGCACATTTATATTTGCACAGAATATTGTGAATTTTGGTGAGCTGCGCCTACTCAATCACTTTCATAAGTAGAGTGAAAAATTAGTTGGGATTTAAGTGTAGATCACTTTTATGTCACATTTATGAAGTGCGGCTTTATAAAAAGTCACAAGGCCCCACAGCAGGTATCCCCCCCCCTTCCCCATGTACCCTTCACTGAAATACGTGCAATTATTATTGTCATGCACCACCTTCATAAATTTGGGGCAGGTACCCATAGCATCTACAGACAAAAAAATCACTTCAAATACACCTTCAATGATAAATTCCTTTCAATGTTATTCCATGCCATAGGTGTATATAACCTTTAATAAACTGGTTAGAGGGAATTGTTAGATGGAAAAGTGTAACATTTGTGTTTTGTTGAAATATTCAGTGGAATAATGATTAATCAACCTTTCTTCAGGCCCAGGCAGTGCAAGTCGATTTAGAGAAGACCAAGGATGAACTGAAGCTTGTGATGACCACTCCTCATGTACAGGAGCCAATACATGCAGAGAACGAACATGATGATGAGCAGGATGAGAATGGTGCAGAGGCCAGTGCCGAACTTAAAGCAGAGGCTACAGTGAAGGACCGGAGTGAAGAAGACCGAACCACAGAGGCAGAGAAGAATGAAAGGGTCCAAAAACACCTTCAGGTCATTGTTTTATTTAATGTTGCACTCTATTGGTCATAATAACATGACAGTTTATTTTTTATAATTGCATTTAACTCAGTTTGGACTAAAAATCATTTTCCAATTGGTCTTTATTAAAAATTATTTAACTATTCTGTCACAAAGAGTTAACTGTTTTTCTAGCTTTGTGAATCCTACTTTCACTTTGTGCCAGTCATTTAAAAGCCTAAGAGGTCATAAACACTTATTTAAGCCACATTTTTATCAGTAACTTAAAGAGGCTCTGTCACTAGGTTGTAACCTATGTATTTAAATACATAGGTTACAAGGCCTAGTGACAACTTTTAAAATCATACCTTTCATGCAGAGTTCTGCGCAGCGGCCTCTTTCCTCTGGAGCCCCGCTCCTTCACTGCTGGATAGTCTTTGCCTAGATGCATTTTTTTGTTACCTTGATGGTTACTGTTCCATGCTGGTGTCCCGTGCCCCCCATTCCCCTCTACCAGTATTATATATTCTTTTTTTCTGATATTAGAAGTATTTTACACTGCAAGCGCTGTCTTCTCTTCTGCGCACGCGCCGTCACTTCGCTAGTCCTGGGAGTGACGGCGCGTGCGCAGAAGAGAAGACAGCGCTTGCAGTGTAGACACTGCAAGCGCTACTGCGTATGCGCCGGGAAAATTTTAGGGCGCATGCGCGAGAGTTCAGCGCTAGACTTACCAGTCTAGCGCTGTCTATCAAATACAGAAAGGGGCGTGATTAGAGACAGGGGACGTGCCTCGGGCCCGGGGGGGCGGTGAAGGAGCGGTGCTCCAGAGGAAAGAGGCTGCCCCCCCGGTGCTCCGATGGCTCATTTGCATACTTTTTAAAGTTTAAATTTCTACGCGGTCGCTGCGCAGAACTCTGCATGAAAGGTATGATTTTAAAAGTTGTCACTAGGCCTTGTAACCTATGTATTTAAGTACATAGGTTACAACCTAGTGACAGCGCCTCTTTAAGGATTGAGCCTCTTGTAGTCTGTAGTCTGTATCTGCACAGAGGCTGCCGCACACAAGCTCCGGTTTCTCAGATCGCCACACTGGGGAGCCAGAGCATTACTATTTAGGGTGCTCAGATGCCATGGTCAGGTTTGACCACGGCATCTGGGAGGTTAAATGCCGCTATCAGCATTGCCACCGGTCAGACATTAGCCGCTATGGCTCCCGCTTTGCTCAGGAGTGGGCGCCATCTTTAAAGACCCGACATGTGACATAATAGTATGTAGGTCCTGCTAATAAAGCATCTCCGCTCTGTAAGGGACCAATTGAAAAAATTATTTTTTACCTCATAATGAGTACAATGCAATAATAAAAAAAATTGCCCTCAAAGGTGTACATAGCCTTTAAAAGTTATGATTGTTTTGATGAAATCTCACTTATCCTCATGTAACATCTTGCAGCTGAAGTATCTAAATGTATCACTATCACTAAACGTGTCACTATCTAGACGTGGTTGCTGTAATTCTTTTCTCTCATCCTTGCAGCTGTTAAGCTCGGAGCTGGAACAGGCCAGAGATGAAACAAAGAAGACAGCAAATGATCTTCTGCATGCTGAAAATGTGCGTGCTGGAAGAGACAAGTACAAGACACTTCGCCAGATCCGCCAAGGCAATACCAAGCAGCGTATAGATGAATTTGAATCTATGTAACTCCCCTATAATACTCTTCTCCATTTCACTCATTGGTCTCCTTCCTTTCAATGGCTCAGCTGGAACTGTTTGACCACTTTGAGTCAGAGTTTGATGCAGTACAATCATAGGCCTGTAGTATTTCGCATCTTCCTCTTATACAGGAAGAGTGTCTTCATAAACTTAGTTGTTCCAAGGTTAGTAAGCAGTCGACCACAGAAAGCTCTATATTTCTCCTGTATTTTTCAAGTATATTACCCCAAGTATCTCCTAACAAGCTTCTGCCATAATTAACAATGGAGCTTTGTGTTCCTGTTATGTTTTCAGTTTATCAAGACCAAATTTTAAACATGCTGTTGTCATTGCACTGGTATTGGGTGCAGTACCTTCCATTGTTCCATAAATTGTATATTAGGAATTAGAACAATTTGTAACAGCGCTCATGGGATCATTTATAGTTATTTATTGTGGAAAAATCAATAACTAATCTATTAAGCAGTTACACAGACAATCTGTTACATGTTGAAATGGGGACATCTGCCTTAGATATTAAATTACCATTTGTGCCTCAAAGTATGTGTACTACCTACTACACATTGGACGTATCTCCGCCCTGTGTTGCAAAGGTATAAACCATATCTTTGCTTCATTGTTTGCAGAACAATGAATCTGTGTGATTTAGGCCTCATGCACACGACCGAACCCATTTTACAGTACACTATTCGCGTATCTGCAAAATACAGATGCAGTCCATGTGCTTTTTACATTTTTTTTTTTTCTTACTGACCCAATGACTTCAGTCAGTCTGTAGTCTGTATTTTGCAGACATATGCTTTCTGGTATACAGATACAAAAAGCACACGGACGATCCATGTGCTTTCCGCATCTATATGTCCATACAGAAAATGTCTGATGTGGACCACGGACCCATTGAAGTCAATGGGTCTACAAAAAAGGCAGATGTAAAATAGAACTGCAAAATACATACTTTTGTGTGCATGAGGCCTTACAATAGGGAACATCTAATATTACTCTTCCTTACTGCTGGATAGTCTTTGCCTAGATGCATTTTTTTGTTACCTTGATGGTTACTGTTCCATGCTGGTGTCCCGTGCCCCCCATTCCCCTCTACCAGTATTATATATTCTTTTTTTCTGATATTAGAAGTATTTTTCTAGGTATGCACAGTTTAGTGAATTTCAGAGAAGGCAAGCGGCCTCTGAGAAACACAATTGTATACTGTATTATTTAAAGAAGACAACTTACCGCTCACAGAGCCCTCAGTATTAAAGACAGATTTCTAGGGTTTCTATTTGGCAAATATTTGCTTGTTAACCCTGTCATTCTTGGCTGTGTGGGGATTTACCCACAAGAAGTGTTAATATTTTTTTTCTAAACTATAGTCTATCGCTGTAATTTATATTGATGGGGTTTATAACAGCATAAGGAGCATTTGTTTTCTAGTCCCTTTCTTTACTAAACTGGTGCAAACTCTTTGTAATTTTGGTTTTGTTTTCCACTTGTGATCTGAACTTGTTCTGTTCTTCCAGTGCTAATAAAGCATAGTTAATTTGAATCTAACATGACTCTTGGCATATTATTACAACTAATCCAAACAGATATGGAGATGTCAGGCTGAAACAATATATCTTGGTGATCTGTCTAAGGGTACCCATCCTGCCAAGTAAAAACAATTGGCGGCTCATCCCACACTGCCCCCTATCCCGCCATGCTGTATCCCTGTGGCACTCTGTCCAGACAGCCTTCAGTGTGCATGTCAATTCAGGTTGCGCAAGTGTGACCGCAACCCCATTCAAAGTCCACCTCACGTTAATCGTAGGAGAACTTATCTAACATCCAACCTGCCTTTGAAGGATAAGGCTATTCTGAGGTACTTCTGGTATTTCCTTTATATGGAACCATGGTAGTATGTATCGAATAGGTTCAGTGTTACCATGAAACAATCCTGGGTCAATAGGTTTTTGGTGGATCTGATGGATTCCATCTTGAATTTCTTGTAGAGGATTAATCTGTTTAGATATTTTAGATTGTGGAATAGATGCGGTCCCGTTCACCTCTATGACCGGCTCGCGATCTTGCTGAGTAACAGCGGACAAGTATAGGCATTTTCAATGGGGCGCCCGGCTGTGTGTCCATTGTGGAACATTATTGCAGACCCGCAGTACCATGGTCGTGCGAACGAACAGGCCCTTATAATTAGCCTGAATGATCTGTTAGATGGAACCAGAAAAATTGGAGAATAAAACCCTTTGTTCCACTGGGCTTCTGGTTTTTGGAGTAGCACAGATATTAAATGGGTTGGTAGGGAAGGTTTGCTTGTTTGCTGATAACACAAAAGTGTGTAATAGGGTTGATGTTCCAGGAGGTGTCTGTAATATGGAGAATGATTTATCTTTATTAGATAAGTGGTCAAAACAATGGAAACTGCAGTTCAATGTTTCCAAATGTAAAATAATGCACTTGGGGAGAAGAAACCCTCGGAGTATCGTATTGGCAGTTCTGTGTTAACAAAGACCTCAGAAGAGAAGGATTTGGGGTTAGTCATCTCTGACAGCCTCAAAATGAGTAACCAATGCAGCCATGCGGTAGGGATAGCAAATCGTATGCTTGGCTGCATAGCTAGAGGTATAACAAGCAGAAAGAGGGAGATTGTGAACCCTCTGTATAGAGCTCTAGTGAGACCACATCTGGAATACTGTGTTCAATTCTGGAGACCTCATCTGCAAAAGGATATTGCTAAAATAGAACGGGTCCAAAGAAGAGCTACAAAAATGGTGGAAGGTCTAAAGCATAGAACTTATCAAGAAAGACTCAGAGTTCTTAATATGTATAGTCTGGAGGAAAGAGGAGAAAGGTGGGACATGATGGAAGCCTTTAAATATGTTAGACTGAATAAAGTTCAGGAGGGAAGGGTTATTAATAAGAAACAGAACACAAGAACACGGGGGCACAATCTGAGGTTAGTTGGGGGAAAAATCAAGAACAACATTAGAAAATGTTATTTCAATGAAAGAGTAGTAGAAGCTTGGAACAAACTTCCAGCAGAGGTGGTTGATACATCCACAGTAACTGAATTTAAACATGCCTGCGATAAACATGTATCTATCCTAAGATAACAATAAAAGGGCAGACTAGATGGGCAGACTTTTTCTTCCGTCAATCTTCTATGGTTCACCGGTCCAAACCTAATAATTGCTGGCTAAATCTAACCTGTGGAGGGAAGTTTAGTGGCCTTCTACTTACCTTCCACAGTGCAGCCAATTTGGAGATCCACTTCCCGGTCACGTGGTCCCTCCAGATGGATTTTCCGGCTGAAGTCAGTCTTCTCTTCCTGTCTTCTCTTCCTTTTTCCAGCAGGAGACTGATCGTCATGAGTGACGTCACCGCCTCCTGCTGGAGAAAGTACTGTCCGGCAGTCTTCACAGCGCACTAGGCTGAATGCTAGTGCCTGATGCCCATCCGTCAGTCTCTGTATCGTACAGGCTTCTATGTGAAGACTGTACTGACTCCTGCACAGCGCAATGTAAGTGACAGTATAGCGATCAGCCACAGAGGCTGAGCGCTGTGCTATGCATGTCACAGGGGGCACTGGATGGCAAACAAGAAAGCACTGGATGGCCAAGGGAGTAATGGATGGCACAAGGGGGCACTAGATGGCACAATGGGGGAACTGAATGCCACAAGGGTGTCAATTGATGGCACAAGTGGGGCCCTGGATGACACAATGGGGGCACTGGATGGCAAACAAGGGGGTACTGGATGGCAAATAGGGGACACTGGATGTCACTGTTATGGGGTTGCTGTGGATGTCACTGTTATGGGGGTGCTGTGGGTGTCATTGTTATGGTCGCTGAGTATGATAGGGCTTGTGCACAGAACCGTATCTGTTTTGCGGTCTGCAAGTCGAGGATCCACTAACTAGGGATACTGTCCATGTGTGATTCACATTTTTTGCAGTCCCATTGATATCTCTGGGTTTTAGATCTGCATTATGAGGACCAGTATAGGACATGTTCTATCTTTCGCAGAACTGACATATGGATGTGGAAAGCACATGTACGTCATCAGTGTGTTTTTTACATGCGAATGTCAGTTCCAGTAAAGACAGAACATGTCCTATTCTGGTCTTCAAAATGAGGACCTCAAATCCATAGAACTAAATGCGACTGCAAAAAATGTGGATGACAAAATGGATACGGTTATTTGCATAAGGGTTTTGATGCACAGCTCAGCAGGCAGGATCCTACAGGATAGGATTGGATACACAGAAGAGCAGGCTGTATCGCACGCAACAGGATGTATATCGGGCACACATACAGGATAGGATTAGATATAGATGTGTTTGGATACGCTTGCTGATTCTAGCTGTTTATCACACTCTGGAGATGGTGAGAGAAGAGCCTGTACTGTCAGTGATGCGATTAGATACACAGCTCAGCAGACAGTATCACACAAGATAAGATTAGATACACATGTGAGGGCAGAGCTTGTGGTCAATAATGATGTGTAGTGGGTGTAGTTGCCGCATACAGAGCAGTGGGGGGGCGTGGCCAACCTGTGACTCATCTCTGTGCCGTGCAGCCAGGCTTGTGTATCAATAAAGTTATGAATTAAAAAAAAAAACAAGGGGAGAAAGTAAACAGATCTGCCAGGATAAAGTTGTAAGATATGGTCATATCAAAAGAAGATATGGTCATATAAAATGTCTTATGAGTTTTTTTTAATGAATTGAGCACCATATCAGTGTTGTACAATCATTGAGATTGCAGATGAAAAGGTTTGCTAATTAGTATTCTTGGGGTCATTTGTTTTAGGCTACTTTCACACTAGCGTTAGCACGGATCCGGCACCTAAAGGGTGCCAACGGATCCGTGCTAACGATATACATGTGTGGAGCCGGAGCAGCGCTCCGGCCCCACACATGACACACATTGAAACAAGACACAGACATACATACATACAAACATACAGACAGACATACATACATACATACATACTAACATACTCCAGGGACACCGGCAGAACGTCTTCACGCGCCTCCTGCACGCAGTGATGACGATTCCCCACAGCTCCCTCTGCTGGGCGCAGTGGGGAAACGTCATAGCTGCGCGCAGGAGGCGCATGCTGCCGGCGTCCCTGGAGTATGTGAGTCTGTATGTATGTATCTATGTATGTAAGACGGATCCGGAATGACCCCCCCCATTGGAAATCAATGGAGGACAGATCCGGATTACTGGTGTGTCCACACCAAACGGATCCGTCCCCATTGACTTGCATTGGGGGTCATTCTGGATCCGTCTTGGTGCGGATGCCTGGACTGGAGAGCAAACCGCAGCATGCTGCGGTTTGTTCTCCGGTCTGAAGACGGAACGGAATGCTTTCAGGAGCATTCCGTTGTCTTCAGTTCAGTTTTGTCCCCATTGACAATGAATGGGGACAAAACTGAAGCGTTTTTTTCCGGTATTGAGCCCCTATAATGGAACTCAATACCGGAATTTAAAAACGCTAATGTGAAAGTAGCCTTAGAGAAGCCTTTGTATTCCTAATCAGGATGTCTACAATAATTTACATTTCTAAGGCATCCTGAGGGCAGATGGACTCCCCTGTCCAAATACGAATACTAGATGATATCACAACCAGACATGATGTCTCTAGTCGGTGTGATCTCCTCACAATGTGTAAATGACGGGAGAATACAGTTGTCATAATATGCAAGTTGCAGGAAGATATGACATCTTCTATTCTCCTGCAGCATCTTGGGAAAGAACACACAGAGATCAAAACCAGCCTTTGAAACAGGCTCATGGGAGGGGGTGAGTCTTCAACATCCAAAAATGGGTATAAAACATGGGCAAAATTTGACATGAGGAGGAAGGACAGGTAAGAATGAAGGGTAGGTCAGCCAGAAGGACAGGAAGTGGATTTGGTAGCTATATTTCAATGATTTTGCATTACTGTATGGTTATGATTTATTAGGCTGTGTAATATTGTTTTGGTCAACAGGTTGTTTTTATGATTTATGTCCAGGGTTTCTTTTTTGCCAGGAATTTGTGAAATAGTTTGTGAATGAATTGTGATTCTGTCATATATATATATATATATATATATATATATATGTGTGTGTGTGTTATCGTGGTAAATATTTGTTTATTGCTTAACGTGGTTTTCTTTTATGTTATGGTAACATAGTAATATAGTTTATAAGGCCGAAAAAATACATCTGTCCATCCAGTTCGGCCTATTTTCCTACAAGTTGATCCAGAGGAAGGCAAAAAACCCCTGTGAGGTAGAAGCCAATTTTCCCCACTTTAGGGGAAAAAATTCCTTCCCGACTCCAATCAGGCAATCAGAATTACTCCCTGGATCAACGATCCATCTCTATTAACTATAGCCTGTAATATTATTACCCTCTGAAAATACATTCAGGCCTCTCTTGAACTCTTTTAGTGAACTTACCATCACCACCTCCTCAGGCAGAGAGTTCCATAGTCTCACTGCTCTTACCGTAAAGAGTCCTCTTCTATGTTTGTGTACAAACCTTCTTTCATCCTGATGCAGAGGATGTCCCCTTGTCACAGTCACAGTCCTTGGGATAAATAGATCATGGGAGAGATCTCTGTACTGACCTCTGATATATTTATACATAGTTATTAGCAGGGCTGTGGAGTTGGTAAGCCAAAGCCCCGACTCCGACTCCTCAATTTCCCCTGACTCCGACTCCCGACTCCAACTCCCTCATACATGGAGCATGTTTAAGTGATAACTTTAAACAAATTTGCATAAAATCAATAGTACAGATAAGTCATGACAAAAACAGTTTGTAATCTATCAGGCTTCTCTGGGTACAGCTCACTAAGGGCCTGATCAGAGGCGTAGCTAGAGGTTCAGCACATGGGGGGGCGAAACATACTTGAGTGGGCCCCCCACTTATTGGCTTCCCAAACTCCCGTTTCCAACTTCACAGGCACATACTACTAGTTGTGGTTATAATACTGTATTAGCAAGATGACTATATAAACTGCTAGATCATCTATGCTGTTAAGTACAGTACAATAGACTTTCTACATACCCTACTCTACATACTCTACCACATAATGCAGTAAAATATAGGATTAATAGGAGTAAAAAAGGGGACTCCTATGTTAAAGGAAATCTGTCCCCTGCTTTTACATCACTAAACTAAGTCCCTTGCCCCATCAGACCTCAGATCAGCGTATTGTGCCCCCATCAGACCTCAGATCAGCAGAATGTGCCCCCATCAGACCTCAGATCAGCAGAATGTGCCCCCATCAGACCTCAGATCAGCAGAATGTGCCCCCATCAGACCTCAGATCAGCAGAATGTGCCCCCATCAGACCTCAGATCAGCAGAATGTACCCCCATCAGACCTCAGATCAGCAGAATGTACCCCCATCAGACCTCACATCAGCAGAATGTGCCCCCATCAGACCTCACATCAGCAGAATGTGCCCCCATCAGACCTCAGATCAGCAGAATGTGCCCCCATCAGACCTCAGATCAGCAGAATGTGCCCCCATCAGACCTCAGATCAGCAGAATGTGCCCCCATCAGACCTCAGATCAGCAGAATGTGCCCCCATCAGACCTCAGATCAGCAGAATGTGCCCCCATCAGACCTCAGATCAGCAGAATGTAACCCCCATCAGACCTCAGGTCAGCAGAATGTACCCCCATCAGACCTCAGATCAGCAGAATGTGCCCCCATCAGACCTCAGATCAGCAGAATGTTCCCCCATCAGACCTCAGATCGGCTTAATATGCCCCATCAGACCTCAGATAGGCTTAATGTGCCCCCATCAGACCTCAGATCAGCGTATTGTGCCCCCATCAGACCTCAGATCAGCAGAATGTGCCCCCATTAGACCTCAGATCAGCAGAATGTACCCCCATCAGACCTCAGATCAGCAGAATGTACCCCCATCAGACCTCAGATCAGCAGAATGTACCCCCATCAGACCTCAGATCAGCATAATGTGCCCCCATCAGACCTCAGATCAGCAGAATGTTCCCCCATCAGACCTCAGATCGGCTTAATCTGCCCCATCAGACCTCAGATAGGCTTAATGTGCCCCCATCAGACCTCAGATCAGCGTATTGTGCCCCCATCAGACCTCAGATCAGTGTATTGTGCCCCCATCAGACCTTAGATCGGCTTAATGTGCCCCATCAGACCTCAGATCAGCAGAATGTGCCCCCATCAGACCTCAGATCAGCAGAATGTGCCCCCATCAGACCTCAGATCAGCGTATTGTGCCCCCATCAGACCTCAGATCAGCAGAATGTGCCCCCATCAGACCTCAGATCAGCAGAATGTGCCCCCATCAGACCTCAGATCAGCAGAATGTGCCCCCATCAGACCTCAGATCAGCAGAATGTGCCCCCATCAGACCTCAGATCAGCAGAATGTACCCCATCAGACCTCAGATCAGCAGAATGTACCCCCATCAGACCTCACATCAGCAGAATGTGCCCCCATCAGACCTCACATCAGCAGAATGTGCCCCCATCAGACCTCAGATCAGCAGAATGTGCCCCCATCAGACCTCAGATCAGCAGAATGTGCCCCCATCAGACCTCAGATCAGCAGAATGTGCCCCCATCAGACCTCAGATCAGCAGAATGTGCCCCCATCAGACCTCAGATCAGCAGAATGTACCCCCATCAGACCTCAGGTCAGCAGAATGTACCCCCATCAGACCTCAGATCAGCAGAATGTGCCCCCATCAGACCTCAGATCAGCAGAATGTTCCCCCATCAGACCTCAGATCGGCTTAATCTGCCCCATCAGACCTCAGATAGGCTTAATGTGCCCCCATCAGACCTCAGATCAGCGTATTGTGCCCCCATCAGACCTCAGATCAGCAGAATGTGCCCCCATTAGACCTCAGATCAGCAGAATGTACCCCCATCAGACCTCAGATCAGCAGAATGTACCCCCATCAGACCTCAGATCAGCAGAATGTACCCCCATCAGACCTCAGATCAGCATAATGTGCCCCCATCAGACCTCAGATCAGCAGAATGTTCCCCATCAGACCTCAGATCGGCTTAATCTGCCCCATCAGACCTCAGATAGGCTTAATGTGCCCCATCAGACCTCAGATCAGCGTATTGTGCCCCCATCAGACCTCAGATCAGTGTATTGTGCCCCCATCAGACCTTAGATCGGCTTAATGTGCCCCCATCAGACTTCAGATCGGCTTAATGTGCCCCCATCAGACCTCAGATAGGCTTAATGTGCCCCCATCAGACCTCAGATAGGCTTAATGTGCCCCCATCAGACCTCAGATAGGCTTAATGTGCCCCCATCAGACCTCAGATAGGCTTAATGTGCCCCCATCAGACCTCAGATCGGCTTAATGTGCCCCCATCAGACCTCAGATCGGCTTAATGTGCCCCTATCAGACCTCAGATCGGCTTAATGTGCCCCCATCAGACCTCAGATCAGCAGAATGTACCCCCATCAGACCTCAGATCATCAGAATGTGCCCCCATCAGACCTCAGATCATCAGAATGTGCCCCCAACAGACCTCAGATCGGCTTAATGTGCCCCCATCAGACTCCATAATGGAAGCGCTCACTTGTATTCGCCTGATTGTACTAAGGCCATCCCTGCTGGGCCCCCCCAGAGGTATTGGGCCCGGAGCATTGCCTCCCCTGCCCCCCCCCAGTAGCTACGCCTCTGGGCCTGATGTATGAAAACTGTCTTGGTCTAAGACTTTTTTTGTTGCCCATAGCAGCCAATCAGAGCTCCATTTTTTATTTCATTTCTCCAGAGCACTATATGAAATGAAAGGGGAGCTCTGATTGGTTGCTATGGCCAACAAAGAAACTTCTACACCTAGACAGTTTTCATACATAAGGCTCTAGGTGTTTTACATCAGCAGCAGATAGAAGCCATGAGAGCAGCTAACCTCTCCAAACATGAGCTCAGAGGAAACATAAAGCATACAGAGAGAACATGCACTGGACATAAAGGGCAGTACACAGTCATCTCAACTAAAAGCCTAAATCCTTAGATCAGGAATAGAACAGACATTTATAGGACATTTAATCATTTTCACAAATTCTTATAAAAATATATTCAGCACTTATTGCACTGAACTAAATGTACTAATTCATTATATATTTTAGGAGTCGGTCCATTTTATACCGACTCCGACTCCACAGCCCTGGTTATTAGATCTCCCCTCAGTCGTCTTTTTTCTAAATTGAATAAGCCTAATTTTGATAATCTTTCTGGGTACTGTAGTCCACCCATTCCAGTTATTACTTTAGTTGCCCTCCTCCGAACCCTCTCCAGTTCTGCTATGTCTGCCTTGTTCACAGGAGCCCAGAACTGTACACAGTACTCCTTGTATGGTCTGACTAGTGATTTGTAAAGTGGCAGGACTATGTTTTCATCAAGGGCATCTATGCCCCTTTTGGTGCAACCCATTATCTTATTGGCCTTGGAAGAAGCTGTCTGACACTGGTTTCTACAGCTTAGTTTGCTGTTCACTAAAATTCCTGGGTCCTTTTCCATGTCAGAGTTACCCAGTGTTTTACCATTTAGTATGTACTGGTGACTTGCATTATTCCTTCCTATATGCATAACCTTACATTTGTCAGTGTTAAACCTCATCTGCCACTTCTCTGCCCAAGACTCCAGTCTGTCCAGATCCATCTGTAGCAGTGTACTGTCCTCTTCTGTGTTAATTACTTAACACTGTTTAGTGTCATCTGCAAAAATTGATATTTTACTGTGCAAGCCTTCTACAAGATCATTAATACATATATTGAAGAGAATAGGGCCCAACACTGACCCCTGTGGTACCCCCCTATTGACAGTGACCCTATCTGAATATGTGCCGTTAATAACCACCCTCTGTTTTCGATCACTGAGCCAGTTACTTACCCACATACAGACATTTTCTCCCAGGCCAAACATTCTCATTTTATATACTAACCTTTTATGTGGTACCGTGTCAAATGCTTTGGAGAAGTCCAGATATACGACATCCATTGATTCGCCGCGGTCCAGTCTATAACTTACCTCCTCATAGAAACTGATTAAATTGGTTTGACATGACCGATCCCTCATGAAGCCATGCTGATATGGAGTAATTTGCTTATTTTCATTGAGGTACTCCAAGATAGTATCTCTTAGAAAACCCTCAAACAGTTTACCCACAACAGATGTTAAACTTACCGGCCTATAGTTCCCGGGCTCTGTTTTTGGACCCTTTTTGAATATTGGCACCACGTTTGCTATGTGCCAATCCTGTGGAACACTCCCTGTCAGTATAGACTCCTTAAATATCAGAAATAAGGGTCTGGCGATGATATTACTTAATTTTCTTAGGATTTTAATCTTTTTATGGTAATTGGTTTATTTGTATGTTATCAATATTAATTCCGCACAATTGATTCTGTAAATAATACATTTTTCTCTTTTTTTCAATATACACTTTTGTTGGTGTGCTTTCTTTGCTGACCGTCCCCTAGAACATACGTAGGAATATTTTTATTGCTCAATATTATCATCTTATTTAATATTAATATTGTCGATAATCATGTTTCTTACAAAGTGATGTCTTCATGAAAGACAGGTATTGGGGGAAACTGCAGAGAAAGTATGTAGGGCCAAGGGGGAAAAAAACATAAAATGTGTAGTCTGTACTGGGGTGGTAAGAAATATGATTATGTGGTTGATGTTAGATGTCATTCTATTCTGGTTAGAGAATGATTTGTATTTTTTTTCGAGAAAATTTAATGGGCCTGTGTTTTTTTTTTAACCTATGTAATTATGTAACTGCTGTATGTACTTATACCACATAGATACAATGTATTTATTCTCAGTTTTTTCCGCATCTTTTCATTGCACTCTTAAAGGGGTGGCTTGGCTGGTAATTTTTTTTAAAGGGTTAGAATGGTCTAAAAGAAAAAAAAAATGAAATAAGCCATAGTCACCTATTCCCCACCTCTCTTGTTCTGACACTTACGAGGTTCACCACTGGTCTGTACTTCTTGGTCCTTTTCAGCACAGCAGTGAAGCACCTCAGTAGGTGATTGGCTGAGCAGTCACATTTCCACATCACGCAGAACCAGGATGCATAAGTTGAGAATGACATACTTGTAAGCAATTTTGTCCCTTAAAATATTTTCACTGGCTTGACAACCTCTTAAACAGAACTCAGAAAAGTTCTTTAGTTTAATTTAATTTAATTTTAATTTAGTTAAATTTAATTCACAAAAGCTCTTTAATAAACACTTAGTGGAAAACATGAAAATGATATGCTAGTCAGAACCTGTATGTGAAGCTTACCTGCTATGATTTTTCTTTACTTCATTTAGCTTTCTTTAGCTCCACCCTAATGAAGCGAAGGCAAACGGATAACTGTCAGCAGATTTGTACCTATGAAACTGGCTGACCTGTTACATGAGCGCTTGGCAGCTGGAGGCATCTGTGTTGGTCCCATGCTCATATGTTCCCACATTGCTGAGAAAAATTATGTTGTAATATATGCAAATGAGCCTCTAGGAGAAATGGGGGTGTTACAATTACAGCTAGAGGCTCTGCTCTCTCTGCAACTGTCGCATCCTCGGCACTTTGACAGTGCCAGGCATTATGATGTTTTCACTGCCTGGCCCTGTCAATCAAAATGCAGAGGGCACGGCGGTTGCAGAAAGAGCTGAGCCTGTAGGTGTACCTGCAACACCCCTGTTGCTCCTTGAGGCTTATTTGCATATATTAAAACATAATTTTTATCAGTAATGTGGGCACATGTCAGCATGGGACCAACACAGAAGCCTTCTTTCATAGGCCATGGATAGGCCATCAAAAAAATAAGACATGTTCTTTTTTTTTCCATTTTGACGGCCTACCCCATAGATTTAATGAACATATTTTTGATGGCCACACAGAATTTCATCCATCTGATGGCCATTAAAACAGGTTGGTTGCCGGAGGATGCTGAAAACGGATATGGAAATCCCCATCAAAGCATCGTAGAAGCTGATAGCAGACAGCACAGAGGTCTGGAAGCTGCATAGTAGTCTACAGTACCTGCTTCAAGATGCTGCTGGTTATGGACTTTGGACATCTCATTGAGTTGTAGTGGTGAGAAATCTGACACACCACCATAAATAAATACCATGACACTCTCACAAAGATAATACATGGGATGAATTGACCACAGAAATGTTTCCAGTAGATTGCAACAAGGGAAGCAAGTCCCGAGAACTGGTTGATCCCCAAATTTTGACCCTTTTTTCATAGTATAATTTCCTCCTCTTTTCCCATATTCCCGTGCTACTAATAAGTTTTGGCCCCTTAAACACATTGATGATCCCAGTTAGCACTATAACACTATATAATTTTTTTATTTCTTACATTTATTTTCAAGTTTTTTTTTCTACAGTGAGCAATCTGAAGGCCAGATAGGCATCCTACCGAGACCAATGTAGAAGAAACATATAATGGTGCACAGCAAAGAAAGGATCCTATACTGTGGGCTGTATACTGAGTTCCTGAATCACATAATGGATATTTATCTGCATTTTTTATTTTTTGAATGGGAGCGAGGTGCCAATTGGCATTATAGTAGGACCAAAGATCCTTTTGGTCTGTACCATAGTGCCAGTATCTTGAGAAGAGCTATGAAAAGGCATTGGAAGAGGCCTTTTTAAGATTTCTGGCACCCCTCTTATGCAGGATCCCTGAGGTGGTATGTTGTCAGGCACAAATGGTCGTAACGACTGTATTGGAGGCATTTGTACCACCAAATGATCCATCCTGAATACTGCAGGGTGTAAATTACTGGCAACAACAGCACGATAAGGCACTCCCCTTCCGCCACCCGCCTCCTTTCACGAATTACTTGTAATTATTAATTTTAATTAGAGATGAGCGAACATGCTCGTCCGGGCTTGGTGCTCGTTCGATCATTAGGGTATTTGTACATGCTCGATACTCGGATGAGCATATCGCGATTCTCGAGGAAATGGCATCTTCCTCTTCCTGCATGTTAGGCATGTTTTTCTCAGCCAATCAACATGCAGGAGAGTCTTTGGTACCTCCTAGCATCACGTGGGACCCCTACAAGTCGATAGCAGGGATTGGCTGGCCAGATCAGATGACCTGGGAATATAAGAATCTGGTCCCACGCTGCTCGCGTCAGATGCCGCCTGCATGAGATTAGGGATAGAGCTGCTGTCTGTCAGGGAGAGTGTTAGGGCCTCAATTTAGATTTTTGTTAGGCAGGAATCATTCTCTTCTAAGGGCTACAAGCACCTTTTTTTTTTGGTGTCCTCCTGGCTGCTGGCTGGGACTTGTAGTGCAGCTACCGCCATCTTGGCTGCACACTGTGCACAGCGACTGGTGGCAGAAGGGACAGCACGTGGTCCACACAGACGCCAAAGAAATTGCCCAAAGTCCTCTCAGTACTCATTTTTGCTGCTGCTGCTGTACATTGGCTTGCTGGGATCTGAAGTGCAGTCAAGGGAATATGTTTTTTCTCTCATTTATATATACTACAGTCCAGTGAACAATTATGTAGTGTGCTGTACAGTAGCGTCAGTCTAGGGAATACGTTTTTTCTCTCACTTATATATACTACAGTGCAGTGAACAATTCTGTTGTGTGCAGTACAGTAGCATCAGTCTAGAAAATACGTTTTTTCTCAGTTATATATACTACAGTCTAGTGAGCAATTCTTTCGTGTGCGGTACAGTAGCCGGAGTCTAAAGACTACGTTCTTTCTCTTATATATACTACAGTCCAGTGACCTATTCTGTCGTGTGCGGTACAGTAGCCGGAGTCTAGAAAATGTTTTTTTTCTCATTTATATATACTACAGTCCAGTGAACAATTCTGTCGTGTACGGTACAGTAGCCGGAGTCTAGAAAATGTTTTTTCTCTCAGTTATATATACTACAGTCCAGTGAAAAATTAGTGGTGTGCGGTACAATAGCTGGAGTCTAAAGACTATGTTTTTTCTCTGTTATATATACTACAGTGCAGTGAAAAATTCTGTTGTGTGCGGTACAGTAGCCGCAGTCTAGAAAATACGTTTTTTCTCTGTTATATATACTACAGAGTAGTGAAAAATTCAGTGGTGTGCGGTATAGTAGCCGAAGTCTACAGAATACGTTTTTTTTGCCTCACATAGTAATTCTACTGTGTACTGAATACAGTTTTGGCCTCAGAAATTAATCATACAGTTTAGTGAATAGAAAAAATGGTGAACCCCAGGGGTAAGGGTCGAGGGCGTGGGCGTCCAAGTGATGTAGGGGGCAGAGGCCGTGGTCCTGGGCAGGGTGACACAGTACCTACTGATGAGGGAGCAGTGGAACGCCGCAGAGTTTCGCTCCCTAGCTTCATCTCGCAACTTACAGGGTCATGTGGTACACCACTATTGCAACCACATCAGTGCGAACAGGTGATGACATGGATAGCGGATAATGTGTCCAGTAATTTATCGACCACCCAGTTTTCCACGCAGTCCACCCACGCTAGCCAAGGGAGTAGACCTCTGGCTCCTCCAGCTCAACCTCCTTCCCCCCAGCCTGCCCCCATCCCCCATGGAAAATATGGATTTAGATCCGGCATACTCACAGGAACTCTTTTCAGGACCCTACCCAGAGACACAAACCAGTGCTCACCAGCAACCTGAGCAGTTGCTCTGTCCCGATGCCCAAAATTTAGAACTTTCGCAGTCTGTGGGTGATGAGAGTGTGGACTTAGTGCAAGTAGTGTGTCAAGAGGTGTCAGTTGATGATGAGACACGGTTGTCAGACAGTGACATTGTTGTCAGGGCAGTAAGTCCGAGTGGGGAGCAGAGTGAGGAATCGGAGGAAGAGCTGGTGGACGATGAGGTGACTGACCCGAGCTGGGTTGGTAAGCCTAGTCAAGACAGTGCTTCTGAGGGGGAGGCAACTGCAGCACCAGAACAGGTTGGAAGAGGCAGTGGGGTGGCCAGAGGGAGAAGCAGGGCCAGAGCAAGTAGATCAGCAACTGATTCACGGAGTTAAGCTCCCGTGCCGAGGCCTAGATGTTCGCAAGTCTGGAGGTTCTTTAAAGAAAGTGAGGATGAATGAAGGACTGTGGTGTGCAACCTGTGCCACACCAGGATCAGCAGGGGAGCCACCACTACCAGCCTAACCACTACCTGCATGCGCAGGCATATGAGTGCTAAACACCCACTCAGTGGAACCAAGGCCATTCACCTCCTGCGGGTCACACCACTGCTCCTTCCCCTGTGTCACATGCTGGCTCTGCGAGTGAACCCCCTGCCCAGGACCCAGGCACGAGCGCCGACCGCCCTACAACCACCCCTTCACCTCCACATTCCTCCACACCCTACACCAATGTGTCCCAGCGCAGCGTTCAGCTGTCTTTACATCAGACATTTGAGCGCAAGCGCAAATACAATTCCACCCACCCACATGCACAAGCCCTAAACATCCACATCTCCAAACTGCTAAGCCTGGAGATGCTGCCCTATAGGCTGGTAGAGACTGAGGCTTTCCGCAACCGGATGGCGGTGGCTGTCCCTTGGTACTTGGTCCCCAGCTGCCACTATTTTTCCCGATGTGCCGCCCCAGCCCTACACCAGCACGTGTCAGAGAACATCATCCGTGCCCTGACCAACGAGGTTACTGACAAGGTCCACCTAACCACAGACACGTGGACAATTGCTGGCAGGCAGGGACACTATATCTCCCTGAAGGCACATTGGGTTAACTTGGTGGAGGCTGGGACCGAGTCTGACCCTGGGGCCGCTCATGTGCTGCCCACACCGAGGATTGCGGGGCCTACCTCGGTCACGGTTTCTCAGACTTATTATGCATCTTCCCCCAACCCCTCCTCCTCCTCTCAATTACCATCCATGAGCACGGAGCCTTCAGTCGGTAGCTCTAGGCGCAGCAGCACTGCCGTTGGTAAGTGCCAACAGGCGGTGCTGAAACTGCTGAGCTTAGGTGACAAGAGGCACACCGCCAAAGAGCTGTTACAGGGCATCACGGCGCAGACCAATCTTTGGCTGGCGC